>JAQZBX010085603.1:0-13105 GCA_029593785.1 Cabassous unicinctus
CAATACTCAATCTCATTGCACACTAATTTATTATGTAAATTTTTTAAGAGCAACACACTGTATTAAAAATATGCCTATTACAAGTTAATGTAGGAGTATTTCCCCCTTTGCAAAGAATCCAAGAAACTGACTTATTAGTCAGCCAAAGGGGTGCTGATGCAAAGCACCAGAAATCTGTTGGTTTTTATAAAGGGTATTTATTTGGGGTAGAAGCTTACAGTCACAAGGCCCTAAACAGTCCAACTCAAGGTACCATAAGAGGTACTTTCTCACCCAAAGTCTATTGCCATGTGTTGACGCAAGACGGCGGGGGACATCTGAGAGAATTTGGCCTTCCTTCTTCCTCTTAAGGCCCCATGGTCCCAGCTTCTTCTAATCTCAGAAGTAGGCTGGCATAAGGCTTGTCTCTCTCCCTGGGCTCATTTCTTTCTAGGCTCAGCTGCTCTGGTCTCTTCACAAGGTCAGCTGTACACTATCAGGCTCATCTCTATTTCTGGGGCCTCTGCCGTGTCTAATGAGCTGTCTCTCTTCCTCTGTGTTCTTCTCCTGTGTGTCTACTTCAGTGTGAGAGTCTGTTTTATCAGCCCAAGGGAGCTGGGACTCTATGCTGAGTCTTGCTCTAACGATGTGGTGGAATCAAAGCCCTAATCTTAGCATAATTTAATCAGACATCTCTGCTGAATCTAATATAAGCAAAGGGTTATCATGCCCAGAGGAACAGACCACTTTATAAACATAATCAATATCTCTTTTTGGAATTCATAAGTATCATCAAACCGCCACACTGACTTTTAAAAATTTAAATTAAAAAAGACTGTGAGTTGTTTCCGTACTGTATAGTTCTTATTTTCTAGGATCTAAAACTGATTTCAACTATTTGTAAGCCTGTTATACCTGGCAAAAATATTTATTCAGTATCACTGATTGCTGATAGCATTAAACTATTTTGATATTATGGTTTCCAATAGCTATTCAATAAGGAGAAATGTGATAGATTTTAAAAGCAGGGCTTCTGGCTTCTTTTAAAGCTTTCAAAGGAAATGAACTTAGTTCTTTGAAAAGAGGCCAGCTTAACAACAGTGGAAACTAGTCACTTAGGGCCAAGCAGCACTTATTCCACCCATACTAGGAGGGACCACTGGATTGACTACTAGGTAATATACCCTGAAAGAAATCAAGGTAATATATTTTAGGCTGTTGGGACTTGATCAAAATTCATTTAGTTACTCTGAAAACATCCTTACTGAAGATGTATTTTCTTTCTTAAATATCTGCAAGTAATCCTGAACTGCTGTAAATGCAATGGCCTCAGACACTACCCTAATAAACTAGCTGAAGCTCAATTAATCCGGCCAGCTGTACAGGCAGCTGCAGTTTTCACCCTCCAAGGTAAGAGGCGGGTGCTCTGGAAGGGGCAACAGCAGCCAGAGGGCACGGGTGAAGGGCGCGCAGTGAAATTCAGCAAGACAGTGCCATCAATTAAGCAGTGAGTCTCAAAAGAGGCTGCTCCGCAGCACCAAACTCTCCAGTTTGAAATAGAAGGTAATTTTCACAAGATTACCTCACTAAAAACAATAAATCAAACTCAAGTGAGCATAAAATAATTTTTTAAAAACTATCCATCTCGGCTTAAAAATGACAAGACTTTAATAATATGGCCAACTGGTTTTAAACCCCAAGAATGATAAACTGACAGAAAGAGTGTCCTAGTTTATGAATGCTTCACCCCCTTGAGTTACTCCCAGAGGGAATAACAATGGAGGCTGCGGGCAGGGCTGAGAGGGAATGAGAAGGAAATGAATGAGAAAGTCTTCCTATGAAAAACAATCAAAGTTCTTTGGTTGGAGAAAAAGTAACTGGGTGCTCAGCTGGAAGAAAAAGTACAAAGAGCGCACCAACACTTGCATCATAGTGTTTTCTCTGCAGGTGTTTCTCGGCCATCACTAATTTGTAATGAGGAACACATCTAGGGAGCAGTCCCAGCTTCTACTGAAATGCTCAGGTCAAGACTCCATCTGGAAGACTTCAAATGGACCAAAGCCAACGGCTGGGATAAAAGAACATTTTAATTTTCATTCTCTGAAAAAAATCAGCTTCCTTCCTAACCCCCACTACTCCACCTCCCTGGAAAGGGGTTGCCTCGACGGAAAATAATTTAAGATGCATGATTTTCCAACTCACGCCGCTCTGAAAACAGCGCAGATCTTACCATTGTTGCCTCGGCTCCCATCATCAGGTGAGGCACATTTCAACTCATCTTCCTGACAGCCTCATCGCTTCCCCCCCTCGTCTCTCAACACCCCTCCCTCCAGCATCGCCGTCCACGAGCAACCCCTGCGGGCCTTCTGACGGCCTGAGTTCGCTCCTAGGCCACCCCGAGGAACTCCTGGGCGAATGGGAGCACCAGCAAGGCTGTGCACGGCTCTGAAAACGACGGCCCGGGGAGGTCAGGAGGGGCCAGGGCGGCGGGCTGGGAGCAAGCGGCGGACTGAGTCACGGTGGGTGGGCAGAACCACCTCGGGTGGCACGCACTCACATCAGCCACTAATTGTTCAAAAAGAGAAAACGCTGGCGACGCGTTGAGAAGGGGCGTCAGGGCCGCGACCCCGCGGGGTAAGATCCCGCTCCGGGAACGCAGCCGCCGGGGTGCGGGGCCGCCCACGGGCCCCTCCCCACCTGCCACCTGACGCCGGGCCTTGCCCCTCCTCTGGGGCCGGCGAGCCCCCCAGGAGGGCTGAGAATGGAGGGAGGTGGCGGGGACGGGGCGAGGGGGCGGCCGGGGCCGGCGGGGGAGGCCGGCAGGCGGCGCGGGAAGACTCACCCGCCGGCGAAGAGGTGAAGCAGCGTGCTCTCCTTCTGCGGAGCGCCCGTCGCCATGGCCGCGCCGGCTCCGCGGCCCGCCGCCGCCGTGTGCTGCGGGCGCGTGGCGGCTGGAGGAGGCGCGAGGTCGCCGGTCCGCTCGCCCGATGGCCCTCAGGCGGCCGCCCGCGCCGCCGCCATGTGCACGCGGGTTCGGATCACCGGCTCGGCTCGCGCCGCGCCCTCCCGCGCCCCCAGCGCCCTCCCGGCGTCGCCGCCCGCACCTCACCCGCCTCTGCGGCGAGAGCCCCGCGCGAGCGAGAGCCGGCGCGCGGCCGTCACGTGGCGGAGGCCGGGCCCTGACGTCACGCGACGCGCGCGGAGCCTCGGGGCGGGGCGCGGCGGGGGTGTGGGCCCGGCCCGGCGCTCCCATTGGCCGGCGGGCGGCGCGCGCCGGGTGACGCTGCCGCCTGGGGCGGGGGCCGGCGGCTGGGGACCGAGGGGCCGGCGCCGGCTCGCGCGAGTGAGGGCCGGGGGTGGCGGTGGCGGAGGCTGCCTGGCCCCCACCCGCAGGCAGCGAGTCGGGGCGGCTTTGCCTTCTTTCTTTCCCTATTTTCAGTTTGCCTTGTGATAGTCAAGGTGCGCAAAAAAGATGTGAAAACTATGTCTCCTCGTGCTTAGGAAAAAAACATGACCAAAAGAGCCGAAAACCCCAGCGGGCCCTAGTATCCCTTTGTGTGCTTTTGACCTTCCCCAAAACGGTTTTATGTGCTGCATGTATTTTGCAATATGCTTTCGACCTATCTTTTCTGATTATCTCCGTCCAAACTTCTTCTGAGGCTTATATATCCAAACAGCTTCTCTACGATTAGGTCCCAAGGTCACTGTCAAACTCAGCCTGGCATCTACTTAACGTCCAGGTCTCCTCCAGATGATTCGAGAGGCCGTCCCTAAACACCCTGATAGCACATGACCCCATTTTAATCTCCTCACCATAGGCTTGTGCAGTTACTTTGTTGATCTATCTTGTGAGCCTCCCGCCCCTGGAATGTAAACTTCAGGAGTCCGGGGACTTTGTGTCTCTTGTTCACAGTTTTTCCTAACAGGGTAGCTGCCGCTTTGCAAGGCCCAAGGACCTAATGAATAAATGTCCTGAACTGAACTCGTCCTTCTTCCCCTCCCCCAAACCTGCTCGACCAGCTGTATTTCCTGTCCTGGTGGTGACACCATCATCTGCACGGCCACCAACGCTAGAAACGGGCACGTTACCTTGGACTGCCCTCTCTTAGCAGCCCATCACTCACCTGGCACTGCTAGCTTCTAGAATTCACCTCAGTTCATCCCCTCCTCTATGTTCCCTCCAGCTGTTGCAGGTTTCAAGTCTTAACCATTTCTCACAGGCCACCTCTTCACTTTCAGCCTATTACCCCTCCCCCACCCTACCGCTCTCCAGAGGAACCAGATGCTGAAAGGCCCTTCCTCTGCCATCTCCCACAGCTGCTAAAAGCAGTAACCTTGACCAGATCAGCAACTAGACTCCCTGTGTGTAAACAGAAAAAGCTTAAGCAGAAGAGGAATTGTGTGCAAACACAGGAGGTAGCAGGCCAATGTGTATTTGATTGCTGGGACTCTTCAAAAACAACTCTTAGGTGCAGTCATCCAAAATACAAATACAGTGATTACTCTATATTAAAGCCATTGCACCCAGGTCTAGGGAGAGGAGAAGCTATACTAGAGTTCAATAAATGGAGGGAGGGAGGGAGCGAGCAAAGTGAGTTTCTCCGTGTTTCCTGGCTCTCCCAAATCCCTCACTTTTAGGGATTTAGTGTTCTCTGAGGTATGAGTGGAGGTGGAGGCACTGCTCCTTCTCCGGAGAGCAGTCTAACCTGTCCTTAGAGCAGAGCCCTCCTTCTTGGCTCCTGCCTCGCAGAGGTGTTGGAGATTAGGCCCCAGGCTCCTAACTCCAGTGCAACCCTGGCCTGCTGTCTTCTTTACCCAAGTGGATTGTTAATTTCTTGTCAGCCTAGTACTGTGCTAGACATATAAACAGGCCTCTCCATCTCCTTGTTAATACTAGCGCTGCCTTCATGTTAGAGTTTCTCTGTTTTTTGTGTGTGTGTATATTATCTCGTTGGATATTCACAAATGTTTGCCAGCCCCGTTGTTTTAGTTCCCTTTTTATGGATAAGCAGGATAGATTTGCCCAAGGTCACGCAGCTAGTTAGTAGCTGATGCAATGACCTTTCATTCCTCCACGCTGTTTCTTCTGCCCAGGATGCCCCTGTCAACTGAGAAATAACAAACTAAGCTGCAAGGCAACAACCGTATTTATTTGGGGTCTTAGAATTGCAATGTGGGGAGCACAGGTTCAGTTATCAACCCAAATTGTATCCTGTCTTGGTATTTCCAGGCAAGTGTGTTATTTTTTGTTTGTTTGAATTTTTAAAAATTAATTGGTTGTTAGAGAAATTGTACAGAATATCACACACAAAATACATAAAATACAGAGCGGGCAAGGGTTTTTAAGGAAAAATTAGTTATTTGGGGTTGGTGGATATTTGGGGTATTCCCAATGTCCTTCAGGTTATAGTTTACTAAGTTCTGTTAGAACACTCTGGGTCCTGGGTTTCTAGGTTCTTGTCTTCATCGTAGGAAAGAATTCTGAGAGGTGCCCATTTAATTAGGCCAGTAAAAGAGTTTATTAAGAAACAATAAAAGGGATAGTACACAACCGAGACACGGGTGCAGGCGCACTATAAGGTGAGACGCAACGTGGGGCCCGGGCCCTTCTTTGCCATATTGAGGAGGGATCTCAGCTCTCTGCCTACCTGACTGGCTGCCTTTCTACCTTTTCCTGTCAGCTTTCAGGGAACCAATGGGGAGGCCTTTCTGTCTGGAGTTATCCGGGGCTTCTTTTGAGCCCGGGAGTTTCAAACTCCTGGGCCTCCTGACCAGGGTCTTTGGCAGGCTCTTCAGAGCTACCTGTTCTGGCTTTGTTCTCAGGCAGCTGCCTTCCCTCAGAGGGTTTCCAGGCCGGGTCTCGTGGCCATGTTCAGACCAGCAGCCCTCCCTGTTTCCGATGCTAACCTGCCTCGGTGCTTTATCTTGTGGTTTGTCTTATGGTCTGATGTCCATAGGGTTGAGGAACACTGCTGCTTGAGGCTTTGCATTCTTTGGCATTTTGTGAACACTGGCGGAGAGTTGCCTAAAAAGAATCTCCAGAATGCCCTCCAGGCACCATTTTAAATCTCTTAGCCATAGTCATTCTGTTTTGTTTTCTTTTTACACTCTCCTCTGCCAGCTGAACTTCTGGATCTCTTTTGAGAACAGTTCAAATCTCAAATGTCTGCTCCCCCCACCATCCACCACACCTCCCCACTTCCACCCCCCAAAGTTGAGAGCGTCTCCACCCCACCCCCCCACTGCTCATTGGTGGAATAGAGAAACTGTGGCTGTGACATGCTGATGGGAGTGAAGCCTGGGACATTTTCAGTGGGAAGTCTGACAATTTCTTTCAAAATATTGAAATGCACATGTCCTTTGACCCAGCAATCTCACATCAAAGAAGCTATCTAATTCATTCATTCATGTAACATATATTTATTGAGTATTTACTCTGTTCAAAGCAGTATTGGTTTAATATTTGAAAATCAATCAACATAATTCAGCATATTAACAGAATAAAGGGGAAAAACCAAATGATCATGTCAATAGATATAGAAAAAACATTTGACAAATATTGAACCTCCATTCAGGATAAAAGCTCTTCACACACTGGGAATAGGAAAGAACTTCCTTGACCTGATAAAGGCTGTCCACAAGAAACCTACAGCTAATATTATACTTAATGGTAAAAGACTAGCCACCTGCAATCTAAGATAGGCAGCAAGGCATGGATGTCTGCTCTTACTACTTATTCAGCACTGTACTAGAGTTCTGAGTCAGTGCAATAAGGCAAGAAAAAAGAAATAAAAGGCATAAAAATCAGAAAGTTAGAAGTAAAACTGTTTTTACAGATGAGGTAATTGTTTACGTAGAAAATCCTTAGGAATTTATTTAACCAATACTAGAATTAATTAGTGAATTCAGCAAGGTCACAGGACATAAGGTCATCAAGCGAAAAATATTGTGTTTTTTTTTGCTAACTGCAAACAATTTGAATATGAAAAAATTTAAATTCTATTTACAATAGCAGCAAGGAAACAAAGAAAGAAGCCAGGCATCAAAGAGTACCTGATTCCATTTACATGACATTCTAGAAAAGGCAAAACTAATCTCTAATGAGGGAGCCCATATCATGATGGAGGCCTGAAGCCAGGGATGAGAAGAGGAAGGGGATTGACTACAAAGAGGCCCGAGGGAATTTTTGAGGGTATGAAAATGTTCTATATCCTGATCAGGGTATGTGATGGTTTGAGGTTTTATGGGTTCTAGAGAAGTATGCTCCTAGAGTTAATCCATTCCTGTGGGTGTGGACCTATTGTAGGTGGGACATTAGATTAGGTCACTTCAGTTAAGGCATGGCCCAAGGTAGGTCTTGATCCTCTTACTGGAATCTTTTATAAGAGAATGACATTCAGAGGAAAGAGAGAAAACCACTGAAGCAAGAAGCTGGAAGTGACGAAACCTAGAAGAGAAGAGAGAGACCAACAGAGGCCGCCATGTGCCTTACCATGTGACAGAGGAGTCCAGGATCGCCAGCAGCTGGTCTTCAGGAAGAAGGTACCATCCTGATGATGCCTTGATTTGGACATTTCATGGCCTCAGAACTGTAAGCTTGTAAGCTAATACATCCACATTGTAAAAGCCAACCCATTTCTGGTATATTGCTTTCGGCAGCCTAGCAGACTAAAACAGGGTATATACATTTGTCGAAACTCATTGAACTATACACTTAAAACGGGTGCATCTTCGTGTATGTAAATTATACTTAACAAAGTTGATTGAAAAAGGGGAAAAAGCAAGGCAGACTACGTATGTAAATATATGTATAACATCAAGTTTACAGATAAAGAGTTTGTAGACAGATAGTGATAACAGAGATCCACTTATGTGTCCTTGGGTTCCAGATAGAGACATGCCTTCCTCTCCTACACTGGTGGAATGAGAGAGGGGGATTAGGAAAGGAGACATTTGTTTGGGCCTTTTGTAACCATTCAAATTTTGAAGTGCCTGATGCTTTCTGGTAACCTGTTGCAGGTTTCATTTTTCTCGCCTCATCTTTTTTTTTTTTTCCTGCTAATTGTTTCTTTAATCCTTGTTTTCTACAAAAGTTGTCAGCTGTCGGAAAACATTCCCCCCAGGTTTGGGGTTTAATTTCTTTGCACGGCATTGTAAGGAGCATTGCAGTTATGTGGGAGGCTAAGCCCAGACCTCTATTGGAGGTTCACCTAGAATGGGAGAGGGGCTGCAAGGCATGTGTTCTGCCCAGGGGCTAGAGGCCAGGTGTGGCAGGTGGTGTGGTTTGGGGCCAAAGGACAAATTCCCAGCGGGCTGCTGCACTCCCTTTTTTTGACTCTCCTTAACAGATCCAGCCTGAGCCAAGTTTCCGGAGGCAACCCTAATGAGGCTCTGCAAGCCAAGCTTTCTAGTTAATGAAAGGCCTGTGTTGTTCCCGGCTCAGGCAGGGACAAGTCACTGCCAGCAGGTCTCACTTTCCCTGTCTACAAGGCTGGAACCTATTTTTCCAAACTCTTTGTGAGCTCTTTGTCCTTGCCCATATGTTTCCCTGGTCACTTCTTAGAAGGAAAGATACTTTGGTAGAATGTCCATTGTAAAAGGCCTAGATTTGCATTTCTTGGATATAGTTTGAATAATAATTTGGTGGATGCTCAATGACGATCACGTAATTGGACGGACTGGCTGGCACCACTGGGGTGGACGGTGCCTTCCTCCTGCCTCTTGCTGCCCTCGCTCCCAAGACTCCCGTTCCAGCCTGCTAAGTCCTTAACCTCCTTGTGTTCCAGGTCCCTCCCCTGTACAATGACGCAAGTTACAGCACATACTTCAGAGTGAAGATGACCATGTCCCAGGCAATGCTCTAAGTCCTCCTAGGACACTTGAAGGTAGGTTCTGTGACAGTATCTCTGTTTGCTATGGCACAGGGAGGCTGAACAACAGGTCCTGCTAGTAAGTGGTGGAGCCGGGATTTGAACCAAGTGGATGCCTGGGCAGAGGGTTTAGAGCCCTGCCCGTGGTCAGAACCGAATAAACAGAAGCTATTATCAGAGTTATCTCCAGTATCTATTTGTATCCATCCAAATGCCCCCAAGAACTAGAATTTTTGTTTCAAAAGTAGAAGAGCTGGTGGGGAGGGGGGCAGGTGGGGAGTAGAGAGGAAGAGGTTAAGGATATGCATAATCCTCAAAAAACTAACAAAAAACCCCTGAGAACTGTCATTTATTGAGCACCTGCTGTATGCCTGCCTCATAGGAAGGATGCTATAAACAAAATCCCTTACCCACAGCCCTGGGGTATGTTTCACAAGTCAGAGATGTTCTGACGATTTTTGAGAGGTTCGAGCATACGTATGCCACACATTTACACAACACCCCAAGGCCTGGGCTGCACCCCATCATCCCGCACATAATACTTCTCGACAATCACACAGCCTGGGATTTAAAAAACACCCCATAAACATCGCATGTTGGTCAGTCAGGGTTTGCCTCCGATTGAGTTTGTGTCAGTGTTGGCGGAAGGCTCTGGGTTCTGGGCTTCTAGGTTCTTGGCTAATGTCACATAAAACAATTTAAGAACATGCCATAGGCAAGGGAGTAAAGCGTTTATAAAGAAACAAGAAATGAGAAAAGTGCACAGTCTGAGTGCTGCAGAGCGAGACGCGGGCGTGGGGCCCCAGGTCAGACCTTTTTAAAGTCTTTCCCCCTCCCCCTGCATAATGCTGGGGGAGGGGCCCCAGCTATTTGCTGTTCTGATTGGTTTCCCCACCTGTCAGTTGTCAGGGGGCCAATGGTGAGGCCTTTTGAGGATATCTGGGGCTTTCCCTTGACCCAAACGGGATTCTCATTCCAAATGAGATTCTCATAGCTGGGGTCTAGCAGGATCCCTCAGGTTTCCTAGTGAGGTCTCACGGCCAAGTTGTCTGCCGGCCATGTTGTCGCCGGGCCTCAGCCACCTTCTCCCTTTCACTATACTAACCTGCCTCATCAGGTCAGGTTCTTCTGCCAACTGAGCTAACCTTTTTTTTTTAAGGAGGTACCAGGGATTGAACCCAGGACCTTGTACATGGGAAGCAGGTGCTCAACCACTGAGCTACATCTGTTCCCATAACCTGTTTTCAGAGCTTTCTGGAGTTTAGAATTGCGGATGAGGGATGGTGGGCCTGTGTTCCATTTCACCCTCCACCTAGCTGGTGGGTATTCTCAAGGACGGCCAGGCCGAGTACCAGGCCTGAGGTCACAGACGGTGATAACCCCAAGGCTTCAGTTTATTGAGCTTCGACTCGAGGCCAGGTCCAGGACTGATCACTTCCTGCACCTTATCTCATGAAGCTTGCCAACAAGCTGTGTCCTGTGTTCTCCCCATTTTATAGACAAGTAAACTGAGCTTAGGAGAAATTAAGTAACGTGCTGTGGGGATACTGAATGCCCACTTCCCCCTCCCACTACTTATTTGTGTAGATTGCTGGAAAGGGTGGGGTTGAACTAGCCGGCAACCCAACCCCCTCAGGTGGAAGGACCGTAAGAGATGCGACAAGATGTCTAACCTGTATTTGTACACGTAGACTATAGTCGAGTTTATTATTAACTATACCTGTTCTCATTGTACCCATTACCTATGCCACAAAAATGTGCAGTTCCCTGCTTGTGCGTGTACACCCCTCTGCTGTATTCTCTATAAAAACCTGTAACCCCCGAGGGGCTGCGTGGAGCATCTCCCGGCCGCCGTCACTGGGTTACGTAATTGTGAGTAATAAAGGTATGACCGATGGTGGCTCCTGTGTAGTTTCTCTGGAATATTGAATTATTTGGTCAGCCTTTCCGGGCTTGACCTCCTGCGTTACAATTCGCGCAGTCGGCAAGATATTCAGGATCTCCTAACGGTGTAAAAGCCGCGGGCAGCATGGCAGTCACAGGCAACTCTACGGAGGAAATCCCGGGGTGGCCCCGTTCCTCTGTGTGGTTTAAGCTGGCTCACCTCATAGACGCTTGGGGTCCTGTATGTGATGGTGGATGCCCCGTATATGCCTGCAGGATTGGTACAGTTAGAGAAGAATGTAGAAGAGATCTTCATGAAAAAGAAGGAGCATTGGGCCATGGGTGCAGCCACTGCTTGGCCCCTGTTAGCAGCCCTGAGAGATTGCTCAGAGAAAGAGCTGGCTGCTATATCCCATGTGTGCTGGGTAGAAGAGGAGCTTAAATTAGAAAGGAATTTGCAGACTTCCACCTCTGCCTTAGTGACAGGTCTCTCTGAGCAACTAGATAAAAAAAGAGATAGTGATTCAGGTATAGAAACTATAAAATAATCTTTAAATCATATTAAACCACTTGGGCACAGGAAGGCTAAATCACAGATACAACACCCCACACAAGCAGAAGTGCTAAACAGGGCACTTGTCAGGGAAACCATGCTTGTCAGAAAACATTCCGCTAAAGAGTTAACTGAGATAAGGAAAACATTCCTGCAGCAACTCTGCAAAGCCCCTGCTGCCTGAATGGCATGACTGTGGGCTAGTGGAGGTTGATAGAATTAAACACTGGAAAAGTCGAAAACTTAGCAACATTAATGTTCTCTGTTTTGTTTCCATGTCAATTCTAATTGAGCCTGGATAGCAACATTGATAAAATTAGTGCTGTTAAAGTTTAGTAACTTTTGAACTGGACAACTCTATGAAAGAAAAAAATATAGAAAAATGCTAGCAGCTTTGTACACCTGCAATTAAAATATATTACAAAACTAAAAGCTCATAATACTTGTGTAAACTGCAGAAGAATTTAAATAGGATATTATTTTGACAATATTTTAAGTTTTAGTCACTCTTTAAAAAATTCTTTTATTTTTATTTACAATTTTTTTTCTTTTGTTTTTTTTTAAGATTTCTTTTGTTTCACATTTTATTTTGATCAGAATTTTTATCAAGGTATTAAAAGGAACTTTCGGTTTTTGAATCGATCGCTTACTCCTGAACTTCGAGCCTGGCTAAGTGTACTCCTGAACACTAAGCACTGCTAAATTAGTGCTTCACTGCATTTATACTAGTCAAGTATTCCTAACTGGTTACTGGTTACTAGTGAGAATGTTTCCAAGGATGAGCTTGCATATCACAGGCATCACTGATTCCAGAGGAGATCTTAAAAAGCAGTAGACATCAGAGATGTAAAATGATGGAGGGCTTGGAGACAGCCATACAAAAGGAGTAAAAATTATAACTCAAATTAGTGAGCTTTATGTTTCTGTTGGTGTGTGTAGCAGTTTGATATTATTTATGAATTCCAAAAAGAAATATAGATTGTGTTTGTAAAATGGTCAGTTCCTCTGTTGTGATAACCCTTTGATTGTATTGGATTCAGCTGAGGTATCTGATTAAATGATGTTAAGATTAGGGCTCTGATCCAACAACGTCATTAGAGTGTGACTCAGCGTAGAGTCCCATCCCCTTTGGGGATAAAACAGATGCTCACATGAAATAAACACACAGAGAAGAAGAACACAGAGGAACATAGATAGCTCATTAGACACAGCAGAGGCCTGGGGAAGAGATGAGCCTGATAGTCTACAGCTGACCTTGTGAAGAGACGTGAGCAGCTGAGCCCAGAAAGAAATGAGCCCTGGGGAGAGAGATGAGCCCTGGGGAGAGAGACGATTTCCTTTCTTTATTTAAACTTTATTTCAAATAAAAAAAAAACAGTGAAAGGCAGCTCAACATGTTATGGAAACATTACTCCTAAAAACTTCTGTACAAGCACTTTTATCTTTTCTAATTCTAACTACTAACTCAATTGTTTCTCTGCTGTTCAGAAAGATGCACAATTGAACACCTATTAGTTAAATTATATAACCAAGGTCTCTTTATTAATGAAAAAAATGAGGAAAAAATGTTGTTAATCATATTCATATATCACAAGCTAAACCCCATAATCTTTTTTTGATCTCTAACATTAATATAGTACCACCTTTGCTTTTGCTACAAAAACATTACACTATTTTTGGTAACTATAGCCCATAAGTTAGTTTTATTTTCCCATGTATCACCACATTCTAAACACCTTGTACTAGAACATTTTTATATTTATATTAACCACAGTCCTCATCTACTATCAATATCAGTTTTATTCATTCCCTGTTTTAT
>JAQZBX010085604.1:0-13106 GCA_029593785.1 Cabassous unicinctus
GTGTCTCTAATGTATTTTTAATCTCATCCATTGTGTCTTTCATTCCTATAAGGTCTATTACTTTACTTTGCTGACTTTCAAATTGTTCTTTATGCTCCCCCGGTGTCTGCTTCATATCCTTTATCTCTTTAGTCATATTTTCTTTAAATTCTTTGAAGTGATTAAGGAGAGTTACATGATAATCAGTGATTAATTTTCTTAAATCCTGAATCTCTTCATGATATTTAGTTTGTTTCTTTGCCTGGGCCATCTCTTCCTTTTTTGTAATATGATTTTTAATTTTTGGCTGATGTCTAAGCATCTGATATGTTGGTGAACTTACTCTAATGGACAATTTCTCTCTCTTGCCTATTGTTATTATAATTTTTTCACAGCTTTTTGATATTTGGTTCAACTTATCCTACGTCTTTAAAACTGACACGGTTAAGTTACCAAAAACTGTGCCAGGGATTCACTAATGGGGTGCAGACTTTCTTCCAGGGTGTGGTAAAGAGCACTCTAAAAGCAGTTTCTATAAATGTAATTTCCAGACTGATCAGGAGATGATGCTGTTTGGTGCACATTTACACAGAGGTGTATCTCTTAATATTCCTTTGCTTTCCTCTGAACAGCACTGAGATACAAAGTGGGCTCTGCTGGCTGAATTCACTGAAGAAAAGCCCCCTGACTCCCAGCCATTTTCCCTGGTAACAGCTGGCAGGGAGGAAGATGTCTGCTTCCCTGTCAGTCAGCTTCAATGTTCCACAGGTGTTACCTCCCCTGAATATCTTGGGGGTGGGAGACTGGAGCCCTTCCCAGGAGCTTGGAGGTTTAGTAACTCACAGTTTGTTGTTTTGGCTTCTCCATCTCTTTCCCTCAACCTCCTAGGAGTTGTGAAGCACTCTTCTGGTTTGCAGACCCCCAAAGCAGGTGTTTCTGGCAGCTTTAGGCTCTTTCTCCACTGTTTTTTTGATTGCGCTGAGTCTCTCACAAAGCCTGCCTAATCAGATGCCATTTCTCCACTTTGTATTTGTATTTCCTTTTTGGAAATTGTCTATTCAAGTCTTTTGACCATTTTTAATTGGGTTATTTGATGTTTTATTATTGAGTTTGTAGACTTTCTTTATGGATGCACGATATTAGACCTTTATCAGATATGTAATTTCCAAATATTTTTTTCCCATTGTATACGCTGCTTTTTCACTTTCTTCACAAAACTCCTTTGAAGCCCAAATATTTTTAATTTGGAGAAGGCCCCACTTATCTAATTTTTCTTTCATTCCTCATAATTTGGGGGTAAAGTTTATGAAACAGTAACATACCACAAGATCTAGAAGATACTTCTCTCCATTTTCTTTAAGGAGTTTTATGGTCCTGGCTTTTATGTTTAGGTCTTTACTCCATCTTGAGTAAAATTTTGGATAGGGTGTGAGATAGGGGATTTCTTTCTTTCTTTTAAATAAGTATATCAAGTTCTCCCAGCACCTCTTTTGAAAAGAATATTCTGTCCCAGTTAAATGGACTTGAAATCCCTGTCATATATCAGTTGGCTGTAGATGTGTATTTATTTCTTAACTCTCAATTTAATTCCAGTAATCTGTATGTCTATCGTTGTGCTAATACCATACTGTTTTGACCACTGTAGATTTGTAATATACTTTAAAGAATAGTAGTCTGAGTTCCAACTTTGTTCTTCTTTTTCAAGAGGTTAATGGCTAGTCAGGATCCCTTACCTTTACAAATAAATTTGACATTGGCTTTTCCATTTCTGCACAGTAGGTGGTTGTGATTTTGATGGAGATTGTGTTGAATCTGGATCAATTTAGGTAGAATTGACATCTTAATCATATTTAGTCCTCCAATCCATAAAAATTGGATTCTTTCCATTTATTTAGGTCTTCCTTGATTTTTTGTATCAATGCTGTGAAGTTTTCTGTGAACATTCCTTTACATCATTAGTTAAATTTATTCCTAGTTATTTGATTACTTTATTTATTATTATAAAATATATTTTTTCTTGATTTCCTCCTCAGATTGTTCATTATGAGGGTATAGAAACACAACAGAATTTTGTGCATTGATCTTGTATCCTGCCACTATGCTGAACTTATTTATTAGCTCTAGTAGCTTTGCTGTGAACTCTTCTGGACTTTGTATATATAAGGTCATGTCATCTGCAAATAGTGAAGGCATTATTTATTCCTTTCCAATTTGGATTCATGTTATTTTTTTTGTTTGCCAAACTGGTCTAGCAAGATCTTCTAACACGACGTTGAATGAGAGTGGTGACAGCAGGCATTCTTGTCTTGTTCTGGATCTTAGCAGGAAAACTTTCAGTCATTCATCATTGAGTATGATATCAATTGTGAGATTTTCATAAATGCCCTTTATCATGTTGAGGAAGTTTCCTTCTAATCCTATCTTTTGATATGTTTTCATCAAGAAAGAATCCTGAATTTTGTCAACTGCCTTTTCTCCATCAATAGGAATGATCATCTTTTTTCCCCTTTGCTTAGCTAATATGGTGTATTACATTAACGTATCTTCTTATGTTAAAACACACCCTTGCATACCTGGTTAAATTCCAATTTATGAGGTTTATATTTCTTTAAAGATGTTGTTGGATTCAATTTACTAGTATTTTGTGGAGGACTTTTTGTATGTATATTTATAAGAAAAATTTGTATGTAGAGTTCTTTTTTTTTTTTTTTGTATCTTTATCTGATTTTGATAGTAGGGTAATATTGGCCTTAAAAAGTGAGTTTGGTAATGTTTCCTTCTGTTCAATTTTTTGGAAGAGTCTGAAAAGGTCTGGTATTAATTTACCTTGGAATGTTGGGTAGAATTCTTCTGTGAAGCCATCTGGTCTTGGCTTTTCTTTGTGGTAGGTTTACTTTTTAATGACTGGTTCAATCTCTTTACTCATAAAGTATGCATTTGTCTGTGTATAATATAATATATCTTTTATATATATTTACATATGTGTATATGTGTATATGTATATATCATTGTACAAAAGTACACACCAGTTTCCATATATTTGCTGAAATAATGGGTTTGATTCAATTTAATAGCAATAACACATTTTTCCAATAGCAAGCCATGTGGATTTCTAAGGTGGTATTAACTATTATTTCAGTTGGTTATTCTCTAAATCACAAATAAAGTTTATTTTCCTTCTCGTGTTTATTAAATAACAGTTATTCTAACTCCCTTCAAGGCCATCCAATACAGCATGTCCTGAATAATATAGTGGTTCAGTATAATTAAATTGAGAATAATTTAATTTAAAATTTCCATTAACTACCTCTGATATACATTTTTTCTTATTTATTTCAAATATCTTTCTTCACTTTGTTTCTCAATTTCATATAAATTAGCCTCTATTACTGTATTTCTTACAGCTGTACATGGTTTTATAATTATTTAATACTTTAATGGCTCTCCTTTTTCATATTTTTCTTTTACTGTTTCTGAAATCTACCTGATTATTAAGAATGTATTCCTTCTTTTTCCCCTAGAAATTTAAGATGAATTTTTCTTCCCTTCTTAATATATTCTTAACACTATGTATACACACTTTACATATGAGACATCAGGGCTAATATCTACATAATTTTTGAGATCTGTTATTTGAACAGTGTGGGAGGTAGAACATAGGCTCTAAATGCTTCTTTACAGTATTGAGTATAATCTGATGGACTGACAAATACTTTTGCATATTGCTTATACTTACTCCTGTGCTGATGGCTCTGACAATTTAGAGACAACAATTTATCTAAAGTTCTCCATTCGATCTCTAAGATTTTGAAAAAAATTTTGAATTATTATTTAAACACTATCTACAGTCAAGGACAAAACAACCAAACTGAAAAGAAAGATGTTCAAGGTGTGAAACTATATTTTTCTGTTTACTTATGCAAAATAAATAATTACCACACATTTGTAATTCTATCACTTGTGATTAAAAATGGCACAAAATTCTCAAGTGGTGCCCTAAAGAATCCAGGGTTAGGTTCACTCTGATAGTAACATGGTGGTTCCCACCCAACATATACTGGAAATACCTCTAAGTCTCTACCATAACAGCCCCAGAACTTTTTAATGATTATTAAATAAGTAGAGATATTTAGAGATAATTTTTGTTTCTTTTATTCCTTCCAAAGCACATTTATTTGTTTATATACTTGGATTATAACACCAGGCCTTCTCAGCAGAATCCCTATTTTGCTATTCATTGCAAATGAAATCTTGAACAAGTCTATTAACCTCCTTCTGCATCTGTCTGGTCAGCTATAAGAGAAGATGCTAATAGTACTCAGATCTTGTTAACATAATAGAGCAATCATGAAAACCATTTAGAAAATGTCTGGCAAAAAAAAAAAAACACTAAAATACAGTTTGTATACTGGCAGTAGAAGTTGTTATCCTAGGACTGTATATGGTTATTTGAATTGGTTTTTACTCCACAAACGAAGGTGTCTCAAATAGCTAATGGAAAAAATGGACAAAGAATTAATGGATATTAGGAGACCAATGTATGAACAAAATAAAATTTCAAACAATGGAAATTATAAAAAGAAACAAAACACAAATTCTAAACTGAAATGAAAATTTCCCTAGAGTATTGTCAACAGATTTGAACAGGCAGAAAAAACTATCACTAAACTTGAAGATAAGACAATTGAAATGATCCAGTCTTTGAACAGAAAGAAAAAGAGAATGAAGAAAAGTGAATGGAGCTTAAGGGACCTGTGGTACACTATCAAGCATAACAATAAATTCATTATCAGAGTTTCAGAGGAATCAGATATAATATTTGTTGAAATAATGTCCCAAAACTTCCCAAATTTGATGAAAGACATCAGGGTATACATCCAAGAATTTCACCATTTCAACAATCTCCAGACAGGATAAACTCAATTTGATCCATAATGAGACCCATTATAATCAATCAAAAGTAAAGGACAAAGGGAGAATCATGACATCAGCAAGAGAGAAGCACCTCATTACCTAAAAAGCATATTCAACATAATTAACAGCTAATTCACTATCAGAAACCATGGGGGCTAGAAGGCAGTTGGATGACCATATTTAAGTGATAAAAGAAAGATATATCTATCAACTAAGAACTCTCTTAACAGCAAAATTGTCCTTCAAAAATGAGAATGGAAGTAAGATATTCCGAAATTTAAAAAAGTCAATGAAGATCAATACCACTAGCTTTGCCTTATAAGAAAGTATAAACAAATTGAAATGAAATTACACTAGTCAGTAATTCTACTCCATATCAAGAAATAAAGAACTCCAGTAAAGGTAACTACATGGGAAAATATAAATGCCAGTATTATTGAATTATTGGTTTGTAATGAATGTATTCTTTCCTTCATTATTTAAAATACAAATGTATAAAATAATTATAAATCTATGTTATTGGTTACACAATGATTAATGATATAATTTGTGACAAAAAAATACTTAAAGGGAGAGGTAAAGATAGCTTTAGAAGCAGACATTTTATGTGTTATTGACTTTAAGTTGGAATCAATTCAAATTAGTTTATTACAGATTTAGGATGTTAAATGTAATTCCCATGGCAACCACAAAGAAAGTATCTAAAAAATACACACAATAGGAAATGATAGGAGAAAGGGTGTAGCTCAGTGTTTGAGTGCCTGCTTTGCATGTATGAGGTGCTAGATTCAACCCCTGGTACACCACCGAAAAAAAAAAAAGCAAATAATAAAAGGTTTTAATAGTTCACTATAAAATATCAACTAAAGAAACAAATAAAAAGAAGTGAGGTATAAAATGGTAAGACACAGAATCTCAATAATCAAATTAGCTATGTGGAAAAAGTAAGTTCTTTATCAGTAATTACTTTAAATTTAAATCAAAATGCAGAGATTAGGGGATACTCCAATCAAAATGCAGAGATTAGGGGAGCAGATGTGGCTCAAGTGGTTGAGTGCCTCCTTCTCATGTGGTCCCAGTACCTCCTAAAAACAAACAATCAGGTGAGGGGACTGGCTCTAATGGAGGAGCAGATGTGGCTTAATGGTTGTGCACCTGATTCCCATGTGTGAGGTCCTTGGTTCAGTCTGCAGTACCTCCTTTAAAAAAAGGCAGAGGTAAAAAAAATGGTTAAACTAACTTGATCCAACTATGTGTTAGCTATAAGAGATGAATTTAGATTCAATTATAAAAATAGGTTGAGGGTAAAAGGATGGAAACAATTCATGCAAATAGAATCAAAAGAGAGGAAAATACAATATACACCTTGAAACATAGACTTTCAGCCAAAAATTGTTACAAGAGACAAGGGAGAATATTATAGATATTATAGATAATATTATAGATTGTTAATATTCTCAATTTGTCAAGAAGATATAGCAATGACAAAAAGAACTACCTAACAACCAAACTTCAAAATGCATAAAGCAAACATTGACAGAATTGAAGAGAGAAAGTCCTGAAGATTTCAATACGTCACTTTCAAGAATGGATAGAATGTCTAGATAGAAGCTCAGTAAGGAAACAGGATTTGAACACAGTATAAAGTAACTAGAATTAACCGATAATACACTCAACCAAACAACAGTGAATATACAGTTTTTTCATTGCACATGGACTATTCTCTTGTATAGACTACATGCTTTGCAATAAAACACGTCCCAGTAAAATTAAAAAACTTTTACATCATACAAAATATCTTCTCTGAGCACAATGGAATAAGAATAGAAATCAGTAAGTGAAGAAAAACTGTAGATTATAAGTCTTTTTTTCAGAAGTTTATTATAATTTATAGGATATTTTCATAAGGATTCTATCATCTGCTTATTTAGAAAGGAAGGTCAGCACTATTATTCTTATTTTACAAGTGAGGGAAAGGAAGACAGAAGTGTGGATAGAGATTGATGTCCCCAATTGAACGATTCTATCCCAAGTCATGTACATGTTTCATCACACCACCCTGAATTCATTAACCATTAAATCCTGAAATTTTAAATATTGATAAAATAAACTTTATTTTAATACTATTTTTTTATTTGAGAAAATAAGATACATCATATTGAATATTCCTCAAATACTCATTTCCATTATTCAGGAGCCCAAGTGATGTTGTAACATTTAAGTATGTTTATTCAACACGGTTCATAGTCTGTGTACATGAATCTTTCTGCTTGCAGATGGATTGTGAATAACACACTAACTACTGAACAGGCATGTTCAATACTGTGAGCCCATCTCCAAACCTTTGTAAGCTATGGATGGATCAACAAGTGACAATCCCTGCCAATTGAGCATTGAGTTCAGGACCATATGTTGTTATGGATGAACCAACATGTGAAAATCCTGACCTACTTTACACCGAGTTCAGGTAAGACATTAATATAATTGCAATATTGAGTACCAACAAAATACATACCTCTACTTAAAATTCCTAATATTCAGGGTTGGAAGGAACAGGTTATCTGCCTCATTTTCTTCATGGAAATAAGGAAGTACAAAATGGAGAGTAAGCATGCTGTCCTCTTTGTCTGGACTTTGTTCTTTCTGCCTGTGAATGCTGGGACTGGTCCAAGTATGCTAAAGCCCTAAAGGTAACTGCACCAAAGCAACACATAGAGGTTGGAGAAGCAGAAAAGAACAAGAAATGAATTAAGGGATTACACTGTGAATTAACCAACTGGAATCCCCTAAAATGGGCCTTTCTAGTATAATACAGAATATGTCATTCTTATTGCTTTCCCTCATATACCATGCACTTTTCTATCACTTTGTCAATGGATTCAGGGTGGTGAAGTAGGATGGAATCAAAAGAAGCTAGAGTGGGGTCCGAGATGCCTGCTTACAATCTATGGCTTCAGTGTTCTCCCTTCTAAAATAGGCATAATGGTACTTCCTATCTCAAAAAAATGAGAGAATCTCTATGAACAGTTTCTATAAAATAATTTTTAATTGAAAGTTAAATACATCTAGAACAGGGTTTTCACACTGATTTTTATAATAATTGAGAAAAGGGCAATTAATATGTAGAGTCCAACTAATCATACTTTGGGAATTAACAAAAATATCCATAAAAAATTAATAGCATTTTAAAATTGATTTCAAAATTGGCCTAAAAAATATGTTGAAGACAAAAGAACTAGAAATCATTAGCAGGGTGCTCTTATCATTTTCCCTATAAAAGATTATTTTGTGATTTAACACTCCCTGTTGCCTCTAATCTCCCCTAGATTTATGGGTGAAATAGAAGAAGTCTTTCTCAAGGTACAAGACCACCAATTATCAGAAGATAAGATACTTCAGAATGAGTAGAACCAAGAAAGATGTGACCTTAGTCAATAAGATGGTTTATTCACTAACAGGTATCCTGTTGAGTGGATGTTCTGGGTGAACTCTCCTCCCAGAAGGCCTGCTTATGTATATCTGTCCAGAGACAGCTGGAGCAGATATTTTGTACAATTAAAAAGAGCCATGAAGGCTGATGAAAGTGTCCACTCAGGCAAGAAGGACTCTGAGGGCAGGCCATTGTCTTTTCATTTGGGGACACCTCTAAGAAATTTCATCACCTCTGAGAAACTTTTCCCTATATGCTATTATTTTTTTTTATTGTGAGTAAAAATGAAATTTTTCACAATACATACCAATATTTGTAAAATGATATATAAATACATATGCATATATGTGCATTTGTTTACATAAATGTTATTATATATATATATATATGTTTTTTAAAGGTGCTTAGATTACCTAAGTATTACTCAGAGATTACAAGGATTCCCATGATCCCCACCTCCCACACCTCCCACAACATCCCACTCCAACATCCTTCATCAGTGTGGCACATCACCCGCAATGGATATACATATCCTGAGGCCTTGCCACCAAGCATAGACCACAGTTCACATCATAGACCACACTCTCTCCCACCCAGTTCTGCATGGTATATGCTGGTGCAGAATGGCCTACATCTGTCGCTGCAACACCACTCAGGACAACCCCCAAGTCCAGAAGAAGCCCCTGTATTTCAACTGCCCCTCCTCTCCCTGCCCCAAAAATGTCCAGTGCCCACCGGCTCCACCTCACTGTTACAATTTCTTCCATTGCTTGAATCACAATATGTCTACAACAGAACACTATCAAGTCCAATCTAATCCATAGCTCCTCTCCCAATCCTGAGGAGACTGGGATGGTGATGTCCACTCCACCTCCAAGTGAGAGAGGGCTTATATCTCATGGATATGGTGGATGGGATTATCCTGCCTGCAGCTGCAGGCCCTCTCCATTCCCTGGGATGGCCGTTGCCCATCGTCGTCTTCTCGCCAGTTGACTTGGATGAGTCCATTGAGCTGTAGGGTAGGAGTTGCAGCTCCACCAAGATTCCAGGCACAGCTGGCACATAGGTAAGCCAGAGGCTCCAGTCTCTGGAAGTACACCTAAAAACTCCAGCATCACATATAGGTTTGAATAGAAGGGACTGATGGACCACGTGCAGGGAGGACTTATTTGAGTCCAACTCTGTCACTCTCAGGAACACAGATTCCAAAGTAGAGCCCACTAAGAAGGCATCAATCTCTTGGGCTATCCCCACTTATATAGGACCTGGGTGTCTCCAGAGCCCTCAGGAGCCCCTCTGTGTGGGATGATATCCACTTTGGTGTTCTATGAGATCCTACTGAGGTGTGCATAAGCATTACCTCTGGGATGACCTCCTGACTCTCTTTGAAGTCTCTTAGCCACATGAACTCATTTCTTGTTACCTTTTCCTCCTTTTATTCAAGGACTTTTTCCAATCATGTTGCCCGTTGGCACTTAGTATTAATCCCTCATTGCCATGGAGGCTCATTCTTGGGAGTCATGTCCCACATTGGGGGGAAGGTAATGCATTCATATGCTGCGTTTGACTTAGAGAGAGGCCACATTTGAGCAATAAGGAGGCTCTCAGGTGGCAACCCTTAGGCACCCCATAACAGTAGGCTAAGCTTATAATTATTATTTCTTTTTCTTATTAATTTTATTTCATTATTATATGGTCTTTATATTCAAGGAAAGTTTAGATCACAGAAGGGTTACAATGGGGGCTGCAGAGGATCATTGGTGGGAGGTGTCTGGGATGGGGTTTCTTAGGAGTAATTTCATCTGAATATACATGAAAGATATATAAAATTGTTCAAATGATCAAGGGATGGGGCATGGTCACGGTGGGTAGACAATCACTCAATAAATGAGGGCATCTGAATTCCCAGCCTGGAGAGTTCTGCCACATTCCCCAAGGGAGCAGCAACAGTCCCCTGAATGCAGAGGCACTGTCTGGCAAAAGAGGATGGCCAACTGATGGGTTCTTGTTATTGAGGACTAGCCTTATGAGTCTTTGCTCTTGTAATTGAAACTTAGCCTCCTGTTTTCCCTATATTCTTGTTCAGTAGTGATATTGCTTTCCTCAGAGTCCCTGTTGCCTTGATGTGGGTGAGGTTTACAAATACCATTTTGCATGCATTAATACTAAGCCATATCTCAGATCTATTGAATTAGAACCTATGTTTCAGAGGTGGAGACATCAATACTTTATCTAGTTCATCTATTTTATTAACTTGTGCCAATCCTAATAATTGCAAAACACTTCTGATTTTACTGTAATGATATTTCTAAAGTATACTTAAGGCACTAGGTACAATAGTGACTATTAATAGGAGTAAAGGGAATTTAAAGATGTGACTATATTTTTTCTTTTCTCTTCTTAGCGCCAGCCTGGGTTGACATAGGCCATATATGGACAAAATATGAATGTAGCCTACGATGATCACTGTGTAATTGTAGCATGGTCAGGGAAAGTGTAAAAGGAAATGACTAAGTTATTTAAGACATAAATAGTGATTAAAGCTAGTAGGGATTTTTATTGTGCATCTTAATTTTAATGGGAACAGTATATACATCTTCTAATATTTGAAAGACTGTTAGTTGGGAGAGAAAATAATCTTCTTTAGATTTGTCACTCTTGTGGTTGAAAATATCATAATGCATAGTTGAACTAAGGATAAGCAGAGTTTTTCATGGGGCAGTGAATTTACCACCAGTAGAATTATCCTAGTAGATACTGGGCCAATTAGGAATGCTTTTGGAGGAAATCTGAGGTTGTAGCATGAGGATTTATCTAACATGGAAACTTGATAATTGCATAAAATATAGGCAATCAGTCAATATATATTTGATTTAATTAAATTCACTTTACTCATTTTATAGACTTGACTAGAATTATTAAAATTGGAAAAATACAAAATCAAATTGGCCATCAGTTGAAATGAGAGAAGTCCTACTCACTGAAATTTAAGCAATTGATCAAATACATACATGGAATCAGATATCCATTTGATAAACATAACACAATGGGTATTGTCAAACAGAAGCAATAATTAGGAGGATTGGTAGAAGCCTCCTTGGATATCATGGTATCCAATCATTTCTACTCCAATATTTCTATGCCTATTTTACAGAAGTCCTATAATTAGATATTTGTCTTTTCAGTCTTATCATATAAGTGATGCAACTTTACTGAAGATTCTGGGTGAAAATCCATATGTATCAAGAAATTTGTTACACAGGTGACTGTTTCTTCATTAGAATCAGAGGCTACTCATTTTCTTTATTGGAAGATTTATCCCTGTGGGTGCTTTTGAATTGGATGTGGAAGCTCTCTGACAAGAGCTTCTGACAGCTCTTTCCCACTTCTTACTTCTGCCTAATATGAAACAGAAATGTCAGGATGGTTCCATCCATAAAAGGAAATGTAGTTTGCTTTGTTGGCAATGTGATTTTATGCTGTCTCTTTCATTGAAGCATAATTAATACAGAGATGGGTAAAAATCTTAAGTGTGCTGATGAATGAGTTTTAAAAGTGCATTCAGAGAGAGTGGACAGGGTGCAGCACGGGTGTCTGTGCTGTGGGTGTGTGGAGTAGTAAGAGCTTGGGACATCTATCTGGACAGATCGATGGTGTGGACTGAACCATAAAGATTCGTGAGTTTTAAGCCTGCCTGTGGTACTTAACACAGTCGGCTGACCCCCACACTTACGGGGGAAAAAAAAAAATCCAGGTGAAACAACGACTCCCGTCACTCCAGTAACTGGGTGACCCGACCCGGTGGGAGGGGGCGTTTTACGAGGGGGGAGCTCTGGTAAGAGAGCTTTATTGTCTGGGGATTTGGCTTCCTGAAGCCCCCCGCAACTTAGACGAACAAAACAGCTGCAGTGAATCAGACCCAGAGGAGGGAAGGGGTTAATCTTCTAGGGAGTTGAGAAGCCGAGAAGTGCAGGAATTAGCCCTGGCCCACGGAGCTGAGAAGAGGGGCAATCCCCAAAAGAGGGAGAGTTCTGACAGAAAGTAGAGAGGGGATATTTTAGCTGTCAATCTGGCTGCCTGAACCCCCTCATAAATTCAGAGAGCAGATAAGATAGCTTGAAGTAGCGCCAGGCTGAGGGGAAAGGCGAATCTGCAGTTAACCTCATTTAGATGCAGACTGATGAGGCAGGCGCTCTGATCCAGAAGGGAGGAGTCTGCCAGAGTGCAGTACATATCAGACTTTTGCGTCCCTGGGGAATGCAGAAATTGGGAAGTGCTTGATTAGTTTCCAGGACCCCAGTTACAGACTCTTCCGTGAGGAGGGTTGTCTAGAGAAGGATTTATTTTTGGTCCCGTATTATGACAAAAAAATAAATAAATAAAATAAATAAATAAATAAATAAAACAGTTCCTTTAATAAATGAAAAATAAATTCTTTTTAATTTAGTTTAATAGCCAAAAGTTTCTTCAGGACCTGCATACAAAAACCCTGTGGGGAAATTTTTGATAAACACAAGCAGGCTGAGAGAATCCACAGGACCCCAGGGAATATTGATCCCCATTAGCTTTGCTTGACTGCTTGCCCGTGTGATTGCTTGCTTTTTCTCTGTTTATTTGTTGCCTCTTGGTTTTCTTTCCTCTTTCCTCCCCCCTTTCTTCTTTCTTTCATTTTTTTTTTAATTAGGTGCTCCTAGCTTCTCTCTTCTTTGCTGTGCTTCTTCAGTAATTTCCCATTCTCCCTATATATTGATTTTGTATTCCAAACTATCTATTATCCCTCCTT
>JAQZBX010085605.1:0-13113 GCA_029593785.1 Cabassous unicinctus
ACACACAAAGTTATAGAATTTTTAAAGCTCTATGGTACAAATTAGAAGTGCCTAAGTGCCATTAACAGGTAAGAAAAGGGAAAATGTATGCTATGATAGCTAGTCCAGCCTAAACTTGACTGAAAACAGTAAACTATGGATAGCAAGAAAAGAATGCTGGCAGCAGGTAGCCCAGGTCATATCACCACAACTTTCAAGGGCAAGGACTTAAGGCATCACCTAAAAATGGAGCTGAAAACTACACAAATAATATTTCAGTTCATAGTAAACTCTAAGATTTCACTTGAAACCATTTTTCTGAATATTTTAGTTAAGTAGGTCAGGAAAAAGGTTAATCAACTTTTTATTGATGTAAGTCTCCAAAGGAAGGAAATGTAGATCTTGGTTGAGTCACTTGATAGAGAAATTCAGGAATATATACATATGAAACTGAAATGAAAATTTCCTATCTTCTTCCATCTTTTGCTTGCCCATGGTAAATATTCAGACAAGCCAAGAAACTAATACCCAAGTGATTAGGTTAATCCATAAACTGTCCATTCTATTCATGAATAACATAGTCATCCCCCTTTCCCTTTTCAGGAGACTAATTATAGGGTTCCAAATAAAGACAATATTCATCAATCATTAGGATCAAAAACAAGGGATATTAAAGATGAGACTTTTAAAATATCATTAAGTTCTTTACCATTTGTACTCTGAGAGCAAAAAGACAAGCACTAGTCTCATGGTCCATGGAAATTTCAAACCCCAAGTCAATGCTATAAGCAGGAAGAAACTCCCAAACCTACTTGACAGAATATCCTTCTTTCACGGAAACCCAATGAATCATCCTCAGTAATTGTTTTTATCCAAATAATGTCCCTACCAAAATGAAACACTCTGCATTCACTGATCCAGTAATTTTTTACTGCTTTGGACATGACAAAAAAAATTCCAAACAGCCATTTTCACTAGGTTCCAGAAATACTTCTCACACTAAGAAATCCAATGCTTGAAATCTGAGGGAAGAAAATGCAATAACAATAATAATACATATCCTTGGAGCATCTGCCTAATCACAACAGTTATTAAAGCAGACTGGCTAAAAGGCCCTCAGTCACCTGGAAGAACCAGGAAACTCAGGGCCATGGCAGAGGTAAAAAGACCTAGAATGAAGTCCCAACTCTGGGTAACTTAGGTTTTGAGCCCTTATTGCCAAGTTCCACTGCTATGGATTCCCTTAAATGCAAAGCTGTAAAAGGCCGATCTTCAAGATTTTGTCAAACATTTACATCGCACTATGCCCATGCACACCATTCTAAGTGCTTTCATTTTAATCTCCATAATAACCTAACGATGCAGGTACGACTATTATCCCCATTTTACAAATGAGAAAACTGAGGCACAAGAAAGTTAAATAGCAAACCCACAAATAGTAAACAGCACATAACCACTGCACTGCACTATGCGCTCTCCTCAAACCCATCTGATACCACTACGCAAAAATTCTTCCTATAGAAACCCTGCTTTCCAAGTGCACATCCCTGGGTTGCTTCTGGGCCTGGATTATTGGGCTCAGGTTTATTCCCAACATAGGCTTCAACACCATCATGTTCATTTTCATGTGGCTGTGTCTGGAAGAAAAGAGTTCACTATACTCTATTTATTCCATTATAATATATACACTGAAATATGATCTACAATATATTTTAATCTTGTGTAATTTTCAAATTCTATTACATTGTGATGTTCTAGAAAATTATTTTATATAAAAGCAAGTAATAAAAATGTTAATTATAAAATAAAAGTAATAATTCTCAAGGCCATTAGTGTAATAATGAATCCTGTTCACTGGCATCACCTAAAACCATCTTTTTCATCTGTACCTCACACTTAACCTTTTCAAAATACTTCCACATCAATAATGGTATAATCCGCTATAAGAAGGACAAAGCATTGACCTCTTTTACATATAAGCAAACTAAGGCAATTTAGGGAATTAAATAACTGTCCACAGAGCAGATGTGGCTCAAGCAATTGGGCACCGACCTCCCACATAGGAGGTCCCGGGTTCAATTTCTGGTGCCTCCGAAAGGTAACAAGCAGATGCTGCAACAAGCAGACACTGCAACCACCACAACCAGCAGACGCCACAACCAGCAGGGAGCAGAAGTGGCTCAAGGGTTGGGCACTCACCTCCCACTTGGGAAGTCCCGGATTTGGTTCCGGTGCCTCCTAAAGAAGACGAGCAGACAGATGAGGGAGCCATCTTTGAGGGGCAGGATAAAAAAATAAAAAAGATTAAAACTGTTCAAAGTCACATTTATGTTTATATTAAGACCATAGCACACTTTGTTGAATAATACATGCTGTTTAGTTGCACTAGATGAGTCAGCAATTATAATCATAACAAAATATTAACAGATTAATCTGTGGATAGTGATATTTATTTAATTAATGGTAAATACAATGGATTTTTTAAGAACAGTACTTCCCTTCTCTGATTGCAAAAGTAATACCTGATGATTGCAGGGTGTTTGGAAAATACAAAAAATCGGAGAAAATAATGAACAGAGAAAACTAGGGAAAACTAGAACATGAACACTCTATAACAATAATATATTCCCCTTTGTGTAACTATTTAGAATTTAGGTATTTTCATGTATTCCCATGTGGGCCACCTCTTAGCAGCCTCATCTTCGTTTCTTTAGGAGGCTCCAGGAACCAAACCCGGGACTCCAATGTGGGAGGCTTAAGCCACCTCTGTTCCCTGCTTTTGTCTCTCATGTTTTTCCTCTTGCATCATCTTGTTGTGTCAGCTTGCCACACCTGCCCATCACACCAGCTCGCTGTCTTCTTCAGGAGGCACCGGGAACCGAACCACGGACCTCCCATTTGGTAGGCGGGAGCTCAATTGCTTGAGCCATATCCGCTTCCCGAAAACTTACATTTAAATTGCAAAAAAAAAAAATGGGGAGACATAGATCAAACCCACGGAAATTGAGACTCTCTTAACTAACTGCTTCGTTTTGGTTTGAATGCAAACTCAGAGAGAAATCATATATTTCTTATTTCATATCTAAAAGAGATTGAGTGGAGCCCAGTGATGAAGACCAAAGATAAGCCAAAGTTTTCCTTATAGTCCCAAACAACTCCTCCCTCCCTTCCTTTCTCTATCTTTCCTTCTCTTTCCACCTACCTAAACACACACACACACACACACACACACACACACACACACACACCCCTACAGATTGTAATTTTAAACTGATTTATTTCTTGTCCCCTTCCTTTCTGGAAAACAAGATATTCTGATTGCCCAAACTGGACCACATATAAGAGTGAAAAGAGGGGACTTCATAATTACACCAGGAAAACATGCATAAATCAAGACTAGGCAAATAGGAATATCTGGATAACCCACCCCTCTCAGGAGCCAACTGTTGAAAGTACACACCTACTGTTAAATTATTGTCCAAAATAACTGCATGGTATATCCATTTTACTCAAAATGGAGAATTAAGCATTCCTAGTAATTAGCCAATGTGTTTCCACAGTGTGTAAGATCTTGCATGATATTTCGAAGCCATATGTGCTTTGCAAATCATCTGGAAAAAAAATATTTTAAAAAAAAAATGATTTATTTTGCCAATTTCTTTAAAAAGTAAAGCATCAAAAGGAGAAAGCAGTCTCTTAATCCATCAAAGACATTTATAATTCAAAGTTATTTTCTTTGAATAATCCAAAAGTATTGAACTCCATTGGGAATATCCAAATTATTTTCTGTTTAGAAGGTGGAATTTTTCAAGAAATTGCCTTCACAACACCTTTTTGGCTGATGCTGTTAAACAAGTTGACAAGCCTGAAGAAAAAGACTCCTCAACCAGGAAAAGGGAGAAAGAAACTTTACATGGTATCTGTAGATACGTAGTGATGATAACTGCAGTCCTAAAAACCAACCTACCTATCCAGTGGTCATATTCCTATTCAAAACACCATCTTAAAAGACTAAATTACAGCAACTCACATTCAGAAAATCAAATAGAAATGAGAATTAAGACTTATTTTTTTTCAACTGAAAGAATTTCATATAGACACTCCCAATTACTAGCATATAATCTAAGTCTATCTTTCATTCAAGTGACATTTCAATGTCTACTATATGCACACTGCACAGGCACTATTTATTAATAGTTGGCTATTCTAGATTTTTAATTTACCAGATTTTTTCCCAATCCAGCATATTAGTCGTTTACTCCAAAACAAGACTTTTTGTTTAAATGCTCTGTGACTCTGATTCCAAGAAACAAGACGAGAAGTATCCGCTAAACAATGCAAAACTCACAACGACTCCATTAACAGTGTATTGCAGAATACTTTTGTATTTATTCATCAGCATACCTTACTGTGAATAGGTATTATGGCTGACTGCTGCTCCCTCTATCAAAGAGGCTTTGCTATTCCAATTTGTCATTTTTTTAAAAAGTCCCTCATTTCCTCCACTTTTTACATTAAAGATGAGTTCCAAAGTTGTGTTCTCAAGTTTGGAAGAGACCATGAATCAGACAGACCAGTATCAGTCTACATCAATCCCTTTCAGGTCTACCTACTTTCAATGGAGAGAGCCAATGTCCCTCAATCTAGTAAGAAAACCAGATTATCTAATGGATCTAATTTACTATTATATATTTTTTAAACAGTGTGAAGGTATACTCTAAGTTGACAGGAGAGATCCATGACAGTTGCAAAGAAATTGCTACGACAAATTTCAATAAGGAATGTCATTTGAGCACTTTGCTTTTAAGGACTCTAAACAGCACTAATTAGACAACCTTCTGAGCTTTGGGGTTGTTTGTTTTGTTTCCCTTTATTAAAGAAGTTGTGGGTTTACAGAACAATCATGTATAAAATACAAGACTCTCATATACCCCCCTCCACCAAGTGGAATATTTGTTAAAATTGATGATAGCACATGTTTATAATTGTACTATTAAAGTCCATGGTTTAACTTAGGATCCACTGCTTCTGTAGTGTAGTTCCATGGATTTTTCCCTTTTAATCATATTTAGATGTATGTAACAGTGCTGTTAATTGCATTCACAGTGTTGTGCAATCATCACCATCATCCATTACCAAACCATTTCCATCATTCCAAATAGGAACCCTGTACATTTTAAGTCTTAACTTCCCATTCCCTATCCCCACCCCGCCCCTGGTAAATCTGACTCTATGAGTTCACTTATTTTGTTTCAAATCAGTGAGATCATACACTATTTGTCCTTCTGTGTCTAGCTTATGTCACTCAGCATGATGTCCTGAAGGTTCAACCATGTTGTCTCATGTATCAGTATCTCATTCCTTTACTTTTTTTTTTTAGGTCCCAAGGCTGGGGATTGAACCCCAGACCTCGCATGTGGGAAGCCGGTGCTCAACCACTGAGCCACACAGGTTCCCAGGACTTCATTCCTTTTTACGGGTGAATAATATTCCATTGTGTGTATATACCACATTTTATTTATCCATTCCATTGATGGACACCTGGGTTGTTTCCATCTTTTGGCAATAATGAATAATGCTGCTATGAACATCCGTGTACAAATATCTGTTCAAGTAAGTCCCTGCTTTCAATTCTTTTGGGTATATACCTAGTAGTGGGATTGCCAGGTCATATAGTAGTTCTATACTTAACTTTGTGAGGAACTGCCAAACTGTCTTCCACAACAGCCATATCATTTTTCATTGCCACTAGCAAATGAATGATTATTCCTATTTCTCTGCATTCTCTCCAACCCTTATTTATTTCTTTAATAGTAGCCTTTCTAATGGGCACAAAATAGTATCTCACTGAGGTTTTGATTTGCATTTCCCTAATGGCTAACTATGTTGAGTATCTTTTCATGTGCTTTCTGGACATTTGTATATTTTCTTTGAAGAGATGTCTGTTCAAGTCTTTAGCCCATTTTTTAATTGTGTTGCTTGTCTTTTTGTTGTTAAATTGAAGGATTTCTTTATATATACTAGATATTAATCCTTTATCAGATTTGTGGTTTCCAAATATTTTCTTCCATTGTGTAGGCTGTATTTTTACATTCATGATAAAGTCTTTGAGGAATAAAACTTTTATTTTGATGAGGTACCATTTATCTATTTTTTTCCTTTGTCGCTTGTGCTTTGGGTGTAAAGTCTAAGAAACCATTGCCTAACACAAGGTCCTGAAAATGCTTCCCTACATTTTCTTCAAGGAGTTTGCTAGTTCTGGCTCTTATAGTTAGGTCTTTGATCCATTTTGAGTTAATCTGGGCTTTGGTTTTAATCAAGCTTGATAGTTAAGCTAGAGCCAACATCATTTACATGACTCACATAAATAAAATCTAAATTACATTAAAGATCCACAAGATAGTCACTTACCCACTATCATTCAGCAGATTACATCATTATATGATACATATATATATGCATATCTATAGAAAGACATGTAAACAGATCAATTGATCTACTCATCAACTGTTCTACCTCCAAGCCACAAACCTGTTAACTGCAGAAAGATATTATATAGTACAATTACTCTACTATACTATGACACAGTTCAATGTTCTTGATATTCTATCCAAGACACTCTAATTATATTTCCTAATAAAATTTTTATTTTCACCCTAAGAAAAAGAAATAAAACACTCTTTGGTCAGCATCAGAAATCTGCCCAACTTACTCTTATCCACAATATAAGCTTCTCTTAATGAATGTGAGCAAACTGTTGCTCCTGTTTCTTTAGGACTTTAATGAGGTTTTAATCTTAATGTTTTAAGATGTAAGAATGTAAATAAACCCCAAAATATCTGCCTTCTGTAAGCTATTAGACTAGCTATTAGACCTGTAAATATTAGACATTTCACCAAATTCCACAACTTGAGCTTTCTTATTTCACACAGAAATGAATTCAGCAGAATTCATCCAGTAACTACCTTAAAGACAATGTGAAGATAAAAATCAAGTTGATTCCATTTCTAGTTATTTCGGCCGATTATTTTGTGCTACCTTAAAAGGGTATGGGATCAACTAAATGTTATCCTGCCATTCAAGAGATCTAAGCACATTATGCCACTATGCATTGAATAAGCATTGAATCACCATCACTGTTTCAATTAATAGCCACAGTGGAGTCCATGGTACACTGCACATCATTCCTAATATACCCTCAGCTTTTTCACTTAACATATAAAAAGACATACTTCTTACCAAAGTCCCTTCCAAAGATATAAATTCACACTGTGACATTCTTTTTACTTCTTTCCAAAACTATTCAAAAACAACGTATCTTTTATTTTTACTGCAACTGATAATCAAGTAAATTCTTAAATTCAAATATGCATACAAAAGTTTAAAACTTAATTTGCAAGTACGCTCTATGTAACACAGACTCTAGAGAGTGCAGAATCTGGACCCAGACACTGGTAATTCAACTAAAACCTAGCTTCTCCCTACAAGAATAAACACAAAGGTGTTTTTTTTTTAATTTGTTAAACATATTACTACAGCATTAACCAAACTTACACACATATATATGTGTTTAAGCAAAGAGAACACGGGCAACTATAGAAAAAACTACAAGTGTTTCAGGAAAAAACGGCAACTATAATTATATAAACCAATTCAGACTCCACAACTTCAATAAGCAATGGCAATTTTAAATATGTTCAAGGCATTTTAAATAATTCAGATAAATTTCATACTTCTTGGTGTCACCACAAAACCAAAATTACTGACCTGGATATAAATCTGACCTGATAAGGCAATTCTTATATCTTTCTTCTAATCTAAAATATTTAAACTATGTTACATGTTTCAAGATTTACCATTTATGATTACTACTATTTAAAAAACATTTATTTCTAAAACATGCACATCACATTTCAAAAAAACAAAGAAGAATATAATAGCACAAAATATATCTAAAAATTAATTCAGTTTGATAACTAAAGAGTTAGGTTTTTGACATTTGCCAGCAGTTCCACAACATGCTGGCCCTATGCCATCATGGCCCATTGCCAGCCTGATGTAGGGCCAGGCTAAAAATAGCAGCTAGGCAGCAGCTGGAACACAGGTCCTTCTGACCCCAGCTCTAGTTCCCTAAATTAAAGGGAGGGATGGGGGGAGAACAACTGCAGTCAATGAAGGGAATAGAATTTACTCTTGATATTTCCTACCCCTTCAGATTTCTTGCCTTTTTTCCTACCTCTCCCTCCTACTCCCCATTTTCCCAACCTGCCCCAAGAAAGGTAAAGACAGAAAAAGGGAGGGAAGGAGAGAAAGAGGAAAGGAGGAAGGGAAAAGGAGGAAGAAATTGGAACTCTGAGATAGGCTGGGTTCAAACCTCCCCCACATCTCCTGCCCTCAAGTCTCACAGATTCTACCACAAACACAAAGCAGCCATTAGTTATTACAGTCCTCAGCTTTACCATGCATGGTCTAGAGAGAGTTTAAACCAAGATCTTGATAAGACGGGGTAGGTGACCGGGGTGAAAGCCTATTAAACAAAAATTACACAGGTTATATTTGAAGGAAGGCGAAGAGGGTGAACTATTAAGATGGCATCATGAGTACAAAATCCTAAGTGCTAAGGAAGTTTGAAGAATGCTTAACTTCGTTAAAGTCCAAAAGAAACAGGGAGAACAAACAAAGCAATTTGCTCAACCACAATGCCTAAAACCCTAGGCATTTGCATCCTACGGTTTTATTATGACAAGTATTTATAAAAATCATGACCTTCTTCTTTGTAGAAATGAATTAATATAAAGGAGTATTAGGAACCAATGGGTAGCAGGACCAAATAGAGTGCTGCCTTCAACCTCTTGGACCCTTTTCCAAGAAAGACCAATAACAGTAACACCAGAAGAGGCTCCAGGCTCTGCCCTTTACACCTAAATTATAAAATACCTGTAATTTGTTTACAAAAATTCTGGTTGCTCTCAGCAAGCATTTAACAGGAAAAACTTGGCACATACAGAACTCTAAATAACTGTATTGATATAATGAACTAAGAGAACTTAAAACTTGCTTCTGTGGACTCATTCTATATGCCATGCATGCTATCCTCTTATGCTTATTTTCCTCTGTATAGTATCTTCCAACGTTAGAAATCTGGCACCAATTAACAATGGAAAACTGCTTTAAGTAAACAGAGAAAATATTAAATAAGGCAGGACCAAGCAGTGAGTCACCTGGATTTTAAGCACATTAATTCACTAAATGAGCTTCCAATTTATTTGATCAGCTAGTACTTGGTTAGTAAGAGTTTAAATTTACTGACAGGTTCTACTGCATCCTTCCAATTAACATGAGGATTCATCAATTGCACAGATATAATTCTCTTTCAAAGAATGTCAAATCTCTTTACCAGCAACAAGAAATAGAACAATTTATAATCATAACATTAAAATAGGACCTTAAAAATAAGATATAATTTCTTTAATATATTTTGAGAAAATACCTTTGCTGATAATACTACTATTAACTCTAACTTGCAAGTTATTCTTTTTAAAGTTTTTTTAAAAATCTCATGGAAGATGATCAAAATCACCCAACAGAGCCATCTTCCAAAGCTGAAATTGATTCATAAAAGACATTTTTAAATGCTGTTCTTTTCAAGACAATTTTTTAAATATATATTTTAAAAATCACAACCATGTATGATCACATTTTAAAATTCTGGCAACTGTGAATGTTATTCTAGAAAGTAGCAAAAGCCTATAAACCTAAAGATGAACCATTTGGACTAGTTGATGATGCATCACAGACAGTATTGCTTAGAGCAGGGGTTCTTAACTAGGGGTCCATGGACCCCCAAGGTGGTAAGATTTCAGGGAGTCCATGAGCTTGAAGTGAAAATTCAAAAGAACATTATTCTTGTGGGGACGTGTTGGTGCAGGTGTGATAGTTATTAATATACAGTGTAGTGTGGACTGTGGTTTTCACCTGACTGGCAAAGGGGTCCGTTGAACAAAAAAGGTTAAGAACCCCTGGCTTAGAGGGTAAGAGCACCAACTCTTGAGCCAGAGAGGCTGTGTCTGGTTCAGTCATCTACCAGCCAGTAACCTTGCACAAGTTATTTAACCTCTCTGTGCTTCAGTTTCCTCACTGAAATGAGTAAAGTGAGTATAATAATAGTGACTATTTCATGGGATTGCTTTTAAGATATGTAGAGTGCTTAGAACAATATCTTGCACATGGTTAAGTGCTATGAAAGTGTTAGTTATTATAACTATAGTAAATGTTGTAGTAGTATTAAGAGTCTCACTGTAAATCATGTACAGCTGGTCCAGTAAAGAAGCTAAAAGCTTCAAATCAGGGAAGAGTATGTGGCTCAAGCGACTGAGCTCCTGCCTACCACATGGAGGTCCCAGTTCAGTTCCCAGTGCCTCCTGGAGAAGACAAGCAAGACAGTGACCTGGCACGACGGGCAGGTGCCTGTGAAGACACCAACAAGATGACAAAACAAAGAGGATAGACAATGAGAGACACAATAAAGCAGGGAGGTGAGGTGGCTCAAGCAACTGAGCACCTCTCTTCCACATGAAGTCCCAGGTTCAGTTCCCGGTGCCTCCTAAAGAGAAGACAAGCAGAAACAGAGCACACAGCAAATAGACACAGACAGCAGACAGTGAGTGCAAACGATGGGCGGGGAGAATAAATAATGGGGACAGGGAGAATAAATAAATAAAATAAATCTAAAAAAAAAAAAAAGCTTCAAATCATATAAGAAATTTTAAATGTGAAAGAGGTTACTTAAGTTTTGAGGCCATATCACATATGTGAAAGAAGTGTGTAAATGTATGGAGATATATATATAGGTATAGTTAGTACTTTACTACTTACTGGCAATGGAGGTGAGAGCAAACTGACAAAAAGAGTGAAATACAAACATAAACAGGTCCTAAACAGACACTACAGGACAAAACATGTTTTCACAGACAGACTAAATCCAGAGCAATCAAATTTCTTACTAAGCATCAACTTCTTTTCTGCAAAGCACTTTTCAAACTTTCACTTAAGTGGCCCACACGCACATCACATACACTCACAGAGATGCAATATAGTCTTGTATAATTAGCAATCACAACTTTGTTTGAAATTTAATCTCATCTCAGAACATCACAATTTCAAAAGATCTACAAATGTTTTACACTAGACATGTATTAGCCAACTAGAATTATTGACAAAGTGAAGCCATTAGAATTTTTAGCCTGAAACTAATATGCTATCTAGGAACACTTTATAACATTCAATAAAATGTTAGCCAAATATAAAGGGTGTTGTATGGGAATTCCATATATGTACATGATTGTTTTCTAAGTTCACAATTTCTGTAATTAAAAAAAAAAAAAAAAAGCTAGCCAAATAATCTCTCCAACAGCCCAGTCAAGTTACATTTAAGAATATGCTTGTTCTGATTTCTAAGATTATCAAACACTCCCAGGAAACAGAGGGGCAACCGTAGCAGTAGAAAAACACAGATTCAACTTTTAGCTTTGGAGTTTACTATGACATGTTGACACTTTACTCAACATGTCTGGATTCAGTTTCCTCATCAGCAAAATGCGAGAAGCTGGAATCGATGTGATCTTTCCATGGCTCTATGAATAGAAAACAGCTACCCATTCAAGAGTATTTTATAAAAACAACTTCTCATATTTTAGGATATTTTGTTTAAAGGAGAAATCAAACAAGTACATCTGTACACAGAGGTCAATGGAATATGCTTGGCATAACAATACTCAGATGATACCTGGGTTCATTTTTCTCCCATTCTTTCCTGTTCGCTTATGAACACCAAGCTAGTTTTTAAAAGCAAACAACTATATATGTAACTACTTTATCACTTAAGAATTCCACACATATAAAATACCTTTAGCAACAGACTTCACTGTCAGCTAGAAGTCAACCATAATTATGTTAAATTCAAAATGAAGGGCAGACTGTCCTGAATAAAAATGTCCTGATACTGGGGACAATGCCTATGTCAAGAAAAATGTGAATCTGTTTTGTGGAAGTAGGTATCCAATAATATCTATTACCTTCTCCAGATGAAGGGGCAATTATGACATTTTTACCCATTTGGAACAGTTCTGCACATAAAAGTGGTGTTCTATAATAAGTTTTTTAGGCTCATATAGCCTAAGAACTAGGCAGCTAACATTATGATCTTGGCAAGTTAATTAGCCAGACTTTGTTTTGTAAACAAGTGACTTAATATACTAAATAAAAGAGAATATAAACTTGAAAAAAAAAAAAAAAAATGAAGGGCAGACTTTGCACTGCATTCCTTTCAAAGTTTGCTTTAGCTACATTTTCTGGATGAAAAATAAAGGAAGCATCCTATTTTTCAAGAACTGAAAACCATGTATAAAGCATGAATACAAGGCACTGAAAACAAAAACTGAAAAGATACTGAGGTTTTTAAAACAAATCTAACCCACACACTTTATTTTCAAGAATCTGGCTAAGATTCAGAATCAAGAATCTCTTTTCTTGGAACAAAATTTACATAAAGTTTTTCTCCAATTTATCCTTTCATATTGATTTCTCAGAAAGAACTAAAAAGCCTTCCCAGCCATTTAAAACCACTCAAGTTTTTCCAAAACATTTAAAATATGTCAAAAAATTAATAAACCAAAAAAACTAAATTGGGGTTTTTGTTGTGAGAAGGCACCATTTTTTAAATTATATCATGGTAATTTGAAAGGTAACTAAAAATAGATTTGTGGGTTTCATGTAGTTTATTACCATTTAAAAAATATTTACCTTTGTTGTTTCTAGGATATTTATACTTGTATATCATCTTCTTTCTTTTCTAGGATATCTGTCCTCTTAAAAATAACAGTTGAATGTCAATAGCAGTTCAAGTTTAATGATTGCCCCTATAAAAATTTCTAACACAAAACGAGTTTATCATATGTATATGTAAGTACACTTCTTAAAATAAAGGTACCAATTTCATTTGCCTCAAGAACAGATTAACAGTCTAACACAAAAATATAAAGAAGAAAAATAAAAAAAATAAAAATAAAAATAAAGTATATAAGTGTGTAGAAAGAGTACAGATCCAATAATGTTAATTTTTTTTTTTTTTTTCCC
>JAQZBX010085606.1:0-13106 GCA_029593785.1 Cabassous unicinctus
ACCTCCAGAGTCTAGAGGAAATAATCAAAAACTTTCACCAATGTTCTCAATGGAACATCACATCACCTTTCATGCCATTGCCATCTCATGTTGTTCATGTCTTCCATGTGTCATTTGGAGCAAACAATTCTACAGATCCTAGGATATCAGTGGAATCCTATCTTCAAAGAATCCTGAGAAAGTGTTTAGCATTGCAGTCGGGAGTAATTAAAATTATGTTTAGAAGGAGCTTGGCATTCATATAGAATGAGTCAATCTGAAGAATATACCTCACCTGAAGGCTATAGGATATTTAGGATGATTTAATGGAGTTTTACTTACTGATCCTTCTTTCCAGTACATTCAGAGAAGCATATGAACCACCAGTGGTGAAATCACTGGCATAACAATTATTATTATGAGTGTTTTACATTTCTTAGTTAAGTCTCTCATGAAAGAAGGCACTCAGTAGAAGGAGAAAATAATTTCTGAGTCCCTATCCTCTGAAAAACACTTTCTTTACATGTAATATGATCAACAAACTACAGAATCCAAGATAATAATTTTCTTGGAGAGAGCCTTTAAAGACAGAAAATGGCTTCAATATTTTAAATCCACATTATTCATAGTTAAAAGTAGCAACAGATTTTATTTCATTTTTCACAACTCTGAACTGACTTGTTTTTCACAAGTCGAGTTAGAACACTTTTCAGATCTGTTCTCAAATCCTCACACATTGTTATAATTTCTTCCTGGAAATTTGCTGACTTCCAGCACTTTGGGCCTTAAGGTTCCACAGACACTCTTCCATGTCCAACATGACATTCCAGGTGTTTCATTGCAGGTTCTCTTGCAAGTGTTCTCCTTTGCCAGTGGTTTCCATCTCCAACTCTACCTAAATAGCTGAATGGTGTGTCTTCCACACTGGTTAAAGTTATTAGAAATAACCAGGGAATGGTAAGTATGGCCTTAACCATTTTAAATGGTAATAAACATTTTCAATCCATTGTGCCAGACCACAAAGGACCCATGGGTAAATGGATTTACTCCACTGAAATTCTGCCATGCACACTCTGAAGTCATAGAGATCTTAGGCCAAGATTGATCTGGTCACTGACTCAGATATCATTTCCTGACCCTGAAGTTTCTACATATCACAACCAAACCATTCAGTCATCAGGGTTCTGGGTCTTTACATTAATTTTACTCCTGATATTAGCCCAGGGTTGATCACATCCAGACAGTGATGTGATCTGATTAAATGGACCAAATACTGTAATGGAAGTAAACTTTCTTTAACATCATAGGACACCAAAATACAGCAGGAACAGTAACAAAGGATTATTAAAATGATCATGATTAAAGACCCAAGATGATGACAGATTAGGGAGCTCTAACAATCAGATTGTCCCACTAGGCAGCTTATAATCAGTCAGGATCTGTTTGGATCACCTTTTTGGAGGAATCCAGAGACCAGAGGAACACCATAATAGAAGCAGGGGTGATTGAAAAACACAACAGATACTCAGGATAGTAGGATTTGGGTTCAACATGCCCAGATTAGAGAGCCACTACTTGAGCCCCTATGCCAAGAAGGAGTGGAACTTGGGTGCAGTCAAACCCAATCCAGATTTACCCAGTCCACATTAAAAGGCTGCAGCACACTCAGACTCAAGGCATACCAGGAAGGAGAGAAAGACACACTCTCTCACAGGGCAGAGCAGATATTCACCCCGCACACCTTAAAAGGCTGTAATACTACTGACCCCAGAGAGGAAAGGAAGTCTTCACAGCCTGAACTCTTTCTCTTGAACAGCATTGGCAGAGTCACACACCCACCTCAGGGGACCCAGCACAGATTGTCAAAGATGAGTAGAGAACTCAGATCCCAGGGCCTGGGAGATGTACAAGCTTCTTCCTGGAGAGAATGGAATCTTCAGTCTCAATCATGCCCCCATCAGTGTAAGTCATCAGAGAAGGCAAAACCTTAGGGTAGCAGGGAACAACTGGATGAAGAGCACTATCTGCTAGGTATATTATGGAAGCATAGATTTGGGGAGATGTCAGAAAAAGGTTAGTGGCCTTTAGGTCTTCCTCTCCTGAGCACAATGAAATCAATGTAAACTATCTTCATGGGTCCCTGAGCCTGTTTTGACTAGGAAATCTGACTGGGAAAGTTGTATCCAGGGGAACAATCTTACCAAATTTAACCCTCTAGGTAATAGCAGCTAGAGAAAAGAAAAGGAGTATTTAAAAGTATACAGAGGTGAGGTAGGTTAGTATAGTGAATGGGGAAAGGTGTTTGGCCTAGCAGACAACACAGCTGACAGACCACATTGCTGTGAGACCCTGCCTGGAAACCTCCTGAGAAGAAGGCTGCCAAAAGACCCTGGGACCTCAGCTATGAGATACCATTTGGGAAAATGAGATCCCATTTGACCCATGGGATCCCATTGGCTCAAGGAAAAGCCCTGGATATGCTCAAAGGGACACACCATTTGCCCCCTGTGAAATGACAAGTGGTGCAACCAATCAGAGCAGGAAAAGCTGGGGCCCTGCCTCAACATTATAAAGGGGAGGAAGAAGGACAAAAATTCTCTGACCTGGGGTCTCGCACATGCATCTCCCTCTGCAGCCCACCTGCAGTCAATGCCCCAGACCATGTACATTTTTCACTTTCTTGTTTCTTAATAAGCTATTTATTCCCTTGCTTACCCTATGGCATGTCCTTGAATTCTTTTATGCAACATAAGCTCAGAACCTAAAAGACCGGAAACTAGAGCCATCTGGTAGAGTTATTAGGCAAGCCAGCCAGGAGATGAGAGACAAGTGGTGCTCCATGATCCCCCACCAGAGACTGGTGAGTTTTAATTAAAGCCTGTCTGTGCCCTCTTTTTTCTTTCATAATTGATATCTTATTGGTTGTGTTAAAGATCAGCACAGATATGATGAGCAATTTGTACACAATTCTTAATGTTCATACCAAAAACCTCCAAAGCCATGTAGTTGTTTTTCTTAAGTTATTCCAGTGAATTTCTATCTTAAAATTTGGAAGCATGTTTTCCTTAAGAGGATATCAAGTACCAATACCTTCAAAGTTTAATAAGCTGTTACATTTTTAAGTTCCACTAATTCACAATTTATTATCATACACACTACACACTCACATTTCCAAACTTTTACAGCACATACAAAATCATGACCAAGGATGTTATAGGGTTCTGACAGGGAGAGCCAATATCAGGGAGTGGTTTTAAGAAACACACCTACTAGAATATATGGGAATAGGAGTAATTTAAAATGTCCAACACATATTAAATGCATAACTGATTCCAAATCACCCGTTAGTATGTGATGCATTATAAAGTATAAAAATTGCCAGCCCCCACTGGAATATAAGTTGATACCCAAGAAAGTCAAAGTCTCCCATAATTCAATATCCCACTATTTTCTGGTTGTTCCAAAAAGCAAACAACTGGCAAATGATTTCCTGTCTTGAAGAAAAGCATTTACACTTTAGTAAAATGGGATGTGGTAGAATCCCAATCTCTTTCTTAAAAATGTTTCTTCTACAGCTACTAAAAAATCTTCACAATAGCTGATAAAGATATCCCTCTGGATTGTGCAAAAAGGGAGAAACAGGGACCACTGATAAGATATGGTAGACAGTATTAACCAGACTTGACTTCTTTCCCTCCTGCTTCATCAGAGGCTGGGCTCCTCATTTTTAGTTTTTCCATTTTCTGCAAGTAAATCTTTAGTTTCTTGGTTAACCACTTCAGCTTGTTTTACCTTTGCTCCCCTTTTTCCTTTTGGATGTACTTTTTTGTCTGAAGGTTTGTCCTTTGCTGCTGCCTCTTCTGGCTTCACTTTCCCTTCCACAGGAGTTAGTTATTCGATAGCCTCATTGACCTCATTTTGGGCTCATCCTTCCCTCCTGCTTTGGCTGAGCTGACCTTCCTCTTGGGCACCCTGGCAGTGCTGCAGGATGTGGTGCACTGAGAGCCTTCTTAAAGCCGGGCTGCTGGCCACTGCCACTCATCCTACTGCCAGAGCTGCTGAACTGTGCCCTCTTTTGTTTTATTAGTGACTTTACCTCTGGGTCCCCTGAGGCTGTTGGTCTGTAAGCCACAGATCACTCTCTGCTTTTTAATTGCCTCTTAATACCAGGTTTAACTGCAGAATTTGTCCCTGGGAACGGCCATGAGATGAGCTCACTCATGGGCTGACTCCAAAGACCTCTGCAATGTAAGCAAAAGAAATATCCCTATCCAGTCCCTTTCCTAGTGGGAAAGCCCGATTTGAATGTTAAGGTCTGGGAACTAGATACAGACATCTCCCAAGACCTCTAAGTCTCTGGGAATACCCAAAGACATAAGGATCCCAATCCCCAGAATGTGAAGACAGTGGGCAGGCCTCCCAACCCCCAGGGTGCTGTCTCAGTGAACAATCCATTCCACGAGGCCTATCAGTGGGACATCACCATGACTGATGAATGCATTTATCTTCTTCTGGGATAATGGGTGGCTTCTAATTGTGACAACCTGCCTAATGATAGTCTAAAAGGAAAGTGGCTAATCTTTTCCTGCCACACCACATGGCTACAGTATGGCTGAGAGTGAGCTCTGTATGGGAGCCTGAATTACAGTTTAATCTGTGTAAAAGAAAAGAAGGATATAGACAGATCTGAGGGCCAGAGATTATGTGGCCATATCTGCTTAAAGGGATGAAGAAGTGTACTACCAAACTGGTTAATTTTAAATAAGCTCAGGGAAATTACCCAGAGGCAGAACTTAAAAACCCAGCCTTATTTCAAAGAAAGCTAGCAGACGCAATAGAAATACCCTCTTGGTAGATCCTAACTCTAGAGAAGGACAGATCTTCCTAGGAACTCCAACCTACCATAGATGGCTGTAGAAAGCTGCAGAAAATTTCCCTGGGCTCCAAACTTCAATTAAATGCCTTTTAGAGAGAGCCTTTAAAATTTTCAACAATTGAACATGCCAGCAAGATGGAGAAGGTAAGGAGGGGTGAGGTAAGGATGGGTGGTCACGAGGTCCAAGACAATCTCACCTTTTATCTGTTCCTGTTGAAAGCACTGTTCTCCTCAGTAACCACATCCAGGCTCAACATCAGTAGGAACCTGCCCCCAAGTTGTCTCACCATTCCAACTGCCGTGGACTTGTCCCAGGGATAACAGAAGGTGTCTGAATCCAATTGTGAACCACCAACGTGGAAGGCTTGGGTGAGACTTGAGGTGGCAAGTAAGAGTGTTAATTTCTTTGTTAAGCTGGGTGGATTACTCTGTCCTAGCTTGCACTCCAGGCCTCTCCTAACCTTGGTTGTGCCTAATGAAGGGAGCATATGGGGAATTAAGATCTGGGCCATTTACTAAACCCCTCCCTTGTAGAATAAGTTACCTCTTCATATACCAGCAATTAAGATTTTTTAAAAAGTTCTTGGTTATTCCTAGCTCCCTACCCATTCCCTTGTAACACTTCAATCCTTCCAATGGAAAAGCCTCACAGGAAGGTAACTAATGGGATGCAGCTCCCAGAGCAGCCCCAATTCATGTCTTTTGGGGGACAGGGCTTCTCTGGCCCCCTTAGCTCTATATCGAGCAGCTACCCAAGGATTTTCCTGGAGGAGCAAAGATGGAGGGTCTTGCACAAGGTTTCTGCCATGGACAGACATTGAGAGATCTGCATTAAGATGATTCTAATGCCAGGCCTCTCCCTAAGCTAAGTAAGTGTGTAAAATTCTCTCTTCTCTTCTAATTTGTCCTTAAATTTCTGTTTAACTTTTAATCTGTGTTTGAGTTGGATTTGATGTATAAAATAAATCACAAGTGGAATTAATTCAACTGAGGAAAAAGTAGAAAAACTTAACAACATTAATGTTATTAATAAAATTGCTTAGTTGCTTAGTTAATAAACAAAAGTGCCCAATTTGATCTAAAGTGAAAACTTTCTAGAAACTATAACTAAGAATTAAGATCATTATATAGATGCTGTTATATTATAAAGCAGCAGAAAGTAATTGAAATTGCTATAACTGGGTGGAGTTTATCTAAACTTGCTACTGTAAGGGTAAGTATAAACTGAATTTATCTTTGTTTTGATCACTTCAGGTCTAGCCTCACTCCTTGGATTTGTTTATGGTTATTTCATGAAATCTTCTGCCCTCACTCAGGGGAAGGCAAATTTAAGGCACCCCATCTCCTGTATTTCCACTGGTGTTAATAGCCCTGATTTTGTCTCATTACTTAAGTTTGCTGCCTGGTGGATTTCTCAGCCCTCAGGGTTGGATGTCCATTCTTCCAGTCCAGCAGCCATTGGATTCCTGTTATCTCTGAGGACTGGGGAATCTGGGGTCTCCCACCTTGAGAATTGCCGTTCCTAAAAGCAGCAAGTCATGAGAAAACAAGGCTTCCCTGTGGCTTCAATGACCTTGGTGAGTGTACACTGGAATGAGTGTTTCTCATCCAAGGTCTGTCAAAGTCAAACTGGGAAATATGCAAAGCTCTGAATAAAGGAAAATGTAGACTGTATTGTAAAGCATTAGGAATAATTTGGTTATAAGTCAATAATGAAAAGTAATGAAATTTTTGTGCAAAACTGCATGTTCACAGTGCAGATTAATTAGAAATTGCCTTCAAAGAGATTTTTCAAATATAATGTTATTTTACATTTAAACTTATTTTGCAAGAGAATGAGAATTATATGTAGCATTAGTAAATTATGTACTTTTGTGTCTAGCTTTCTATATCTATTTGTTCAGTGTATATTTTCATAATTTTGGATGAAATGTAAGTTTAGAGTAAAATTTTTATCTACCAGGTTGGGAAATTAAGAATCATATTTTATCCTGTAATTCCCCAATTTAAACCTTTAAACAGACTTTAAATAATGGTGGTTAATAATGCTATTACCAAATTTCAGTAAGTAAAGGAAAAGTTCTTGAAATTTATGGGAATATCTATAAAACAAATTAGGGAAGTGGATGAGGTTCAAACATTTGGGCACCTGCCTACCACATGGAAGGTCCAAGGTTCAGGTCCTGGTGCCTCCTAAAGAAGATAAGCAGACACTGCACCTGTCACAACCAGCTAGAAGCTACAACTGCTGAAACAAGCAGATGCTTAAATGAACAGATGCCCCAAACAAGCAGATGCTGCAACCCATGGAGAGCAGAGGTTGTTCAATCTGTTGGGCACTCATCTCCTATGTCAGAAGGTCCAGAGCTTGGTTCCTGGTACCTACTGTGGAAGGTGAGCAAACAATGGGCAGACTGATGAGAAAACCATCTGGGAAGGGGGGATAAAAAAACAAAAAAAAAATAAAAGTAATAATAATTATCTAAAAACCAAATTAAACAGTTATAATATATTCCAGAACCTAGCAGTCAGTATGGTTTTTAAAATTATTCACAGTTTTAGAATTTTTTTTAAATGGAAGAGGCTTTAGCCTCCTATAAAGGAAGGAAAAAGAATATTCCTTGGATTAAGTATAATGATTTCAATTTTATATAGCTTGGGTGGTATCTCCCTAGGTTTATAGAATACCAAGTAACAAAATTAACATTTTATGTATTAAATATTTAAGATGATGAAAATTTTAAGTTTGTGTTTAATGAAATTAAGATAAAGTAAATTTCATTGTTTACTAACTAATTTAATAAGCTTATTTAAATGTAAAGCAACTAGTCTCTGTGGTTATGGTTAATTATAAGAAGTTTATAAAAAGCATTATCTAATATGAAGTATTTAAATGGCTAATTCCAGGAAACCATTATTATTTAGAAGCCTAAATTGATGTTAATAACAAAAAGCAACTTCATAACAGAGGAACCTGTCAGAAGCCACTGCAATAACGGAAAATACACTTACTAGCAAGTCCTTCATCCCACCCTTGGTAGTGCATGGAAGTTCTTTCCTTCTCAGCCCCTGAAATGCCCTCACATTGTGTCAGCATCCCCCCCCCAGTGTTATTGACTGGCAAGGCAGAACAATTACTTTTATTTGTTTCTGTTTTTTAAGTTAGCCCAGTTAAAAGAATTTATTTGGGAAATGGAGGAAAGAACAGTGCTTGCTGAGAAATGGGAGAGAAAGTCTTGGTGTGGACCCCTCTGGGTAGAGAGAGCCAACAATTACTTTAAATGTCTGTTCTAACTGTGAAACTCCTTGATCTTGGTCATAAAATAAGACCACTTAATAGGCAAAAAAAAAAAAAAAATTCAAGCCAGCCTCTTTTCTAGGAAAAATCACACATGTATCTTGGTAGCTTCAATCTCTGGAAACTAGGTCCAGGTATCTCCCAAGTCCAGATCACCCTGGCAATACCCAGCAGCAAGGGCTCTGAGATTTTGGAGGTGAATCGAGAGCAGCAGCTCCAAATGTCTCCCAAAGCTTATGTGACCCTTGACTGGTCAGCATCCCCTAGCTTTTTAGAGGGACAAGTATTTGGGGAGCTGCAGCTTGGAGGGTAATAATTTATTCAGACTCAGGCCCTGGGACACAAGATTGGCTGACAAACACTTTTTCATTTTTCCTAGAATAATGGTTTTGGTCTCTAGTGTACCAGACCTTGCTCACTGAAGGGTTGAGGAAGGAGAAACTGATCTTCTTCTGCAACACACTATGGCCTTGGAAATGGCACTCTAAATTATAACCCTATTTTTCAGTTAGACTTCCTGTGTAAAAGGAAAGGGAAGCAGTCAGAGATTCCATATGGCCTTGAAAATGACCAGCAATGGCATGCAAACAGCACTGTAAATTATAAACCTATTTTCCAGTTAGACCTCCTGTGTAAAAGGGAAGGGAAGCAGTCAGAGATTCTCCAAGTCCAGCTGTTTATGGTCCTATCTCAGAACACAAGTTTAAAGGGGTCTTTTAGGTTGTGTTATGCTCTGGAAGTAAAACCATCCCCAGAAAAGAGAAAACCAGAGAAGGAGTGTGGTATCCTAGATTATCCCCTCCTCAGTTATCCCCCATATTGTATCTCAGTTCCTGGAGCCTGAAATTCTGAAGCCTAAGGCCCCAAGCCTAGGGTCCCCTGAACCTAAGTGTCCCTTGCACTCATGTCCAGCCTCCACACCCCATAGCTAGTCCTGTGGGAATCACTGTGAGTTGGACATCTTTTCACCCTACCAGGGGACCTGAGAACAGTGTCTGCCCCTTAAGTAAAGTAGCAAATGGAGATGCAGTTAAAATTAGGGTCCATGTTCCCTTCTTCCTGACAGATTTAGTTCAATATAAAAATAAAAAACAACAGGTGGGATGATTTTAGGAGGACCTAGTTGAATTTACTGAGGAATTCCAGCAGTTGACCTTAAATTTTGAGCTATCATGGGGAGATATGCATATTCCATGTGCTGCACCCCTGACATGGTGGTAAAGAAAGATAATCTTGTTTCCATTGGGATTCTTATATTTTCACAAATTAATGAAGAAAACAGTTTTTCTTGTACTGTAAAGTAAAATACCTGCTAATTAACATAGTCTTGGCAAAGGTATAAAAGTAAAAACTAAAGTACAAAAATAGTTTAAGTTCATTAAATATGTTATTGTCAAACACTCTTGTGCATTCAAGTCAGTCCCAAATACCCTGCATGGATTCCTCTCCATTTGAGTAATTGGTTAGGTTGGTCACTGACCCCAAAAGTAATAAAGGTATCTACCACATCTTTGGATATGCTTCTGAGATGGATGGAGACTGTATTGCCATTTTGGACTCCTGCAGCAGCCAACAATGGCTCAATATGGCCAGATGTACAATGGACATTGTCTCCAGAGTGGCTCTGTTTCATATTACTGAGGGGTACTATGAAACAGGCCAGTGAAACACTGGGTCCTGCCTTCCTAGTTTCTCTCTAGGATCAACAGTGCTGCAGCATGCTGGCTGTTTGAAGGACATACCAAGTGGAACAATAATTATGAGAGTAATGTAGTAGAACATAAACCAACACAATTGCATTATGGGCTGCTCCCATGGAGAGATAACATGTATGGTACTCCACACCTGAGGCTTAGATCTATCAACTGAAGCTCAAAGAGATACTTATGCATTGGTTAGTTCATTATCTAGTATTAAGTTTTGTACATATATGCTTGATGATTATGATGATATCTTTTCTATTCTAGATCATATGAAGAAGGATAACGAATGTGTTAAAAGTCCTGGTAAACAATTCATTTTCTAAGTTGTAAATGAATATGCTTATAAGATAAAGGAATGGCACTCAAGTAATGTATTTACTTTGCTTGCCATATGCTTGTCTTGTTGTGACCTGTACTGTATTTGTGAGTTTGTCTAGATCAGTGCCTCTCATCATACCTCTCCTAGCTGTCCTAGGCATAATCACCACCATGAAAACTTGGGTTGGTAATTTATACCAAACCCAGTGAGTCTACTGCAATCTCTCCCTAGAGTTAACCAACAGCCTAAAAAACTCAATAAGGGATGCCATTTCCCATCAATTTAGAGAGGATACAGTTTCTGAAGGCACCTTGGCCTTTCTCACTCTAATATACCAGTATGTCACATTGGCCCCCATTTTTGGCCTGCCTACCACATTTTCTTTATCCTTTTAATAGGACTATGTATCTTGAATTCTAATTGCATTTCTTACAGAAGCAATATCATGTGGGGGATTTCATCAATTTGCAAAGAGAGTGCCAGACCCATATTCCCTCAACCACAATAGAATAGCCAGAGGATTTTACACCTTGTTAGGTAGTGTCTTTTCCTCCTAACCAGCAGGAAGTAGTTAATGAAGAAAGACCATCACCCTTCAGCACCCCCTTAAGAATATGGGTGTAAACTCTCTAAGGGGGCTGTTGAGGTAAGTTAGTACAGTGAAGGGGGAAGTTGTCTTACCTGGCAGACAACATGGCCAGCAGACAACATGCTGACAGCCCCCATGGCTGTGAGACCCTGCCTGAAACCACATTCAGAAGAAGTCTACTGGAAAGATCCTGTGAGACCCGAGCCAAGAGATCCCATTTGATAAAATGAAGTTCCATTTGACCCATGAGATCCCACTGGGTCAAGGGAACCCCTGCATATCCTCAAAAGCCTCCACCATTGGGTCCATGAGAAAAGACAAGTATGGCAACCAATCAGAACAGCAAACAGCTGGGGCCTTGCCCCAAAATTATGAAGGGGGAGGAAGAAAAATTTAAAAATTCCTCACCTGGAGTCCCATGCAAATATCTCACTCTGCAGCCCACTCCTGTTCCATACCTAGGACCATGTACTTTTCTCATTTTCTTGTTTCTTAATAAGCTATATACTCCCTTTCCTACCCTAGGGCATGTCTTAAAATTCTCTTATGTGGCATAAACCAAGAACCTAGAAACACAGAAACCAGAGCCATCTGATAAGAGAGGCAAATAAAAAACAAACAGAACAAGTTAACAAACCCAGAGTAGGAAGAGGGGAAAGGAAGCTTGCTCCTGGGGATGAAATAATTGCACATATAGTGCAATCTCAAAAATTGTACCCAAATCTCAGCAGAGTTGCAACACCTACTGTCCAGATAATTGGACTCACCCAGGACAAATAACAAGGTGTTAATAATGAACAACACCCATCCTAAGGAACAGAAAGAGTCTGCAACTGCAAGCAAGATAGTTTCATTCATCTGCCCCATGGGACCTAAGGCCCCTCTCAATTAGAGTCAGAGGGGACATCACCGTCCCCAAATCCTCAAGATTTGGGAATGAACAATGGACTAAATTAGACTTACTATTATTCTACTATAAACTTATGGTGATTATAGCAATGGAAGAACTTTCATCATTGATATGGAGGCAGTGGCAACTGGAAGTTCTGAGGGGAGGGAGAGGGAAAAATAATTGTAATATGAGAACATTTATGGAACACTGCAATTGTCCTGCATGACATTGCAATGATCGATACAGGCATTATATATTTTGTCATAACTTACAAAATTTCAAACGACAGAGTGTAAACTATAATGTAATCTACAAGAAATTGTTAGTGGCAATGCTTCCATATGGGTTCACCAATTGTAACAAATGTACCACACTAATGAAGGTTGCTGATAGTGTGGGAAAGTGTGGTAGGGGGAGTGAGTAGGGCATATGGGAATACCTTATATTTTTTATGTAACATTTATGTAATCTACAGTTTCATTTTTAATTAAAAATACAAACAAACAAAAAAATAAAAATTGTATCATATACATTGTAAAAATCAGATAAGAACTGAAAAAAAAAGTGATTTATTATGTATAAAGATTCAAAATAATTTGAACCAATTGTCAAAGAAGAGCTATAACAAAAAGCCAACCAATACGAAAGCCATAGACTAAAGAGAGAAACTAAGCAAAGACTAAAAACTGCAACAACAGCAAAAATACCAAAAGAGGAGAAAAAATTTACAAACCATAAGAGGAAAGAGGAAGAGATGGCCTAGTCAAAAAAACAAATTAAACCTCCAGACTAAACACAGGATTTCAGAAAACTAATCAAAGTTATCCAAACAAATCTCATTAATAAATTTAAGGAGATGGATAAAGAGATTAAGGATATTAAGAAGACACTGGGGATTGTAGGAAGATAGTAACTAACAGGCAGAGGTCAATGTTCTCACAAAGACAACAACAGAAGAGCCAACAACTGTTCAAGGGACCAACTTGGGGGTCAGCAGACCAGGACAATGCTGCACCACTCCCAGGAGGGTGAGGGACAGAGAGAAGCAGAATCTGAAGCAATAAATGTGAATTACAAAGCCCCTGTGGCAGCCAGGAAGGGTTCCCATCCCCCACACCCAAGATGTTAAGCAGGGGTAAAATCCCTGGCTCACTGTTGCTGACAGAGAGGGGAACAGACATCTTCCTCCCTGTGAGCTGTTTGAAGGGAAGTAGAGAAAAGGAAAGGAGAGTTAGATGGATTCTCTTCACTGAATTTGGCCAGCAGAACCCACTTTGAATCTCTGCTCTGGAGATTCAAAACAGGAACACAGGAAACCCAAGACTGAAGCACCTCATTGGAAAGGTACACTGACAAGCACAATCTGCTGGCCAATCTTGAAATTGCATGGAAAAATAATTTTTCATTTTCTCTGTATCCTATTCCCTGGGAGCATATCTGCACTGCATTA
>JAQZBX010085608.1:0-13110 GCA_029593785.1 Cabassous unicinctus
TATACCCAACACCTTCCCCTTTTCCCACTCTCCCCTATTAATAACATTTTAAATGCAAATGGTATGTTTGTTACAATTGATGTACAAATATTGAAGAATTTCTATTAACTGTGGTCAATTTTTTACATTATACTTTACATTTTGCATGGTACACATTTCTAGGTTTTGATAAAATTTAAAATGGCCTGTATCTGTTATTGCAAGATCATGCAGATTAATTTTAATGCCCTAAAAATGCCCTGTGCTCCATTTATTCTATTCTACCTTTCCCCTCCGCTCGGAATCTATGGTAACCACTAAGTTTCAATTTTTGACGAAAAAGATTCATAATATTGAGGGCTTGACATTTTGGTCTGTTTTCTTGTATTAGGCACTACTTATGTTCTCAAGGTATTCCTGTCCCTCTAATTGAGAACATAACAGGACTCCTTAGGATAGAAGTACACTATTTTCTTGTTTATTGTTGTGGGTCTCCACCCACTGAGATAACACACTATGACAAGATGAACATGTACATATTCCATATAGGCATTACCAAGGTGCACTCTATCATACATATCCCCCCACAACCAATGCCCAACACCAGTAACTCTCCCTTGCCATAGTTGCCAAAAGATCATTCCCACCATTGTAGTTTTAACCACAGACCTGCACATCCCCAGAATTCACCTGCTCCTTCCTACAACCCTCCCACCTGTTCCATCGATCTTCCAACCCTACTCCCCCAACCGAAGCCCCCTAAAAGACCAGCACAATAGAATCCCTCTCACATCACTGTGCCACTCCCATGTCCTTCTACTGCCCAGCCACACCCTTCCACCTTTTCAAATATATTGCCTTTATGGGCATCAGCTCACCACCCTCTACTCCCTTTTGTCTCTTGTTTACCTAGCTTCCAGACTCTGTGAGTCTGCTCAATTTGCTTAAGTCATATCAGTGAGGTTAGGTAATATTGATCCTTCAGTAACTGGCATACTTCACTCAATGTAAGGTCGTCATGATACATCCATATTATCCTGTGTGTTACTACTGAATTCTTTTTTACAGCTGAGTAATATTCCATTGCATGTATATACCACAATTTTCTTATCCATTCATCTTGATGGACATTTGGTTTGCTTCCAACCTTTGACAATAGTGAATAATGCTGCTATGAACATTAGTGAGCATATATCTGTTTGTGTCCCTGCTTTCAATTCTTCTGGGTTTATACTCAGCAGTCAGATTGCTGGATATTGTGGCAGTTCTATATTTAACTTGTTGAGGACCCAGTAAACTGTTGTCCATAACAACTGCACCACTTTACATTCCCACCAGCAGTGGATAAGTGTTCCCTTTCCTCCAAATCCTCTCCAACCCTGGTAGTTCTGTTTATTTAATGGCTGCCAGTCAAATAGTTGTTAGATATCTCATTGTAATTTTGATTTAAATTTCCTTAATAGCTAGGGATGTGAACATCCTTTCCTGTGCTTTTTAGCCATTTGTATTTCTTCTTTGGAGAAGTGTCTACGCCCATTAATTATATGGGTTGTTTGTCTTTTTATATTAGAGATGTAGGATTTCTTTATATGTGCTGGATATTAGGCCCTTATTGGATAGAGGGTTACCAAATATTTTCTCCCACTGAGCAGGCTGCATTTTTACTTTCTTGACAACTCCTTTGAAGCACAAAAGTTTTTAATTTTAGGGAGTCCCATTTATGTATTTTTTCTATCATTGCTTGTTCTTTGGGTATAAAGTTTATGAAACCATTTCCTACTACAAGATCTCCTAAATGCTTCCCTACATTAGCTTTATGATCATGACTCTTATATTTAGATCTTTGATCCACCTTGAGTTAATTTTTGTATAGGGTGTGAGATGGTGATCTTCTCTCATTCTTTTGGATATAGATATCCAGCTTTCCAAGCATCATTTGTTGAAGAGTCCATTCTGAAAAGTTGAGTGGGCTTGGTTGCTTGTTGAATATCAGTTGACCATCTATGCAAAGATCTATAGCAGAACTCTCAATTCAGTTCCATTGATCAGTATATCTATCCTTGTCCCAACACCATACAATTTTGACCATTATAGCTTTGTAGTATGTTTTAAATTCTGGTAGTGTGATTCCTCCAATTTTTTTTTTTAATTAAATATGTCTTTGACTATTCAGGGACCCCTGTCCTTCCAAATAAATTTCATTGTTACCTTTTCCAATTCAGTGAAAAATGTTGCAATTTTTACTGGCAATATGTTAAGTCTGTAAATCAATTAGGGTAAGAGAGGCATCTTAAAGATGTTTAGTCTTCCAATGAATAAACATGTAATATTCTTCCATTTAATTAGGTCTTCTTTGGTTTTCTTTAACAATGTTGTATAGGTTTCTATGTAAAAGTCTTTTACATCTTTAGCAAGTTTATTCCAAGGTATTTGATTCTTTTAGTTGCTATTGTAAATGGAATTTTTTTCTTGGTTTCCTCCTCAGATTGCTTGGTGTGCAGAAATGCTACTGATTTTTCTGTGGTCATCTTGTATCTTGCCACTTTACTGAATTTACATATCAGCTCTAGAAGCTTTGATGTACATTCCTCAGGGCTTTCTATGTACAGGATCATGTCATCTGCAAATAGTGAAATTTTTTTTCTTCCTTTCCAATTTTGATGTCTTATATATTTTTTTTCATTACTAAGTGCCCAAGCAAGTACTTCTAACACAATGTTAAAAAGAATGGTGACAGTAGGCATCCTTGTCTTGTTCCAGATCTTAGAGGGAAAGCCTTTAGCATTTCACCAGTATATATGACGTTAGCTTTGGGTTTTTCATATATATCCTTTCCTTCTATACCTATCTTTTGAAGTGTTTTTATAAAGAAAGTGTGCAGTATTTTGTCAAATACCTTTTCTACATCACTAGAGATGATCATGTGATTTTTTTCTTTTGATCTGTTAATGTGGTATATAGCATTGCTTGATTTTCTTATGTTGAAACATCCTTGCATACCAGGGATAAAATTCAACTGGTCATGGTGTATAATTCATTTGATGTGTTGTTGAATATGATTAGCAACTATTTTGTTGAGGAGTTTAGCATCTAGGTTCATTAGAGATTTGTCTGTTGTTTCACTTTTTTGTGGTATCTTTTTGTGGATTTGGTATAAGTGTGATGTTGGCATCATAGAATGAGTTAGGCAATGGTCCCTCCAATTTTATTTTTTGGAAAAGTTTAAGCAAGATTGGGGTTAGTTCTTTCTGGAATGATTGGTAGAATTCACCTCTGAAGCCAACTGTTCCTGAGCTCTTCGTAGTTGGGAAGTTTTTGATGACTAATTCAATCTCATTTCTTGTGATTGGTGTGTTGAGAACATCAGTTTCTTCATTTTTCAATGTAGGCTGCTTGTGTATTTATGGATATTTGTCCATTTCATCTAAGTTATCCATCTTGTTGGCATACAATTTTTCAAAGTATCCTATATGTTATTATTTATTTCTGAGGGATCAGTGGTGATATTCCCTTCTTCATATCTTATGTATTTGCATCTTCTTTTTCTTATTTCTGTTATTCTAGTTAATGGTTTGCCAATTTTATTATTCTTCTCAAAGAACCAGCTTTTATTTTTTAATATTTTTTTAGTGTTTCAGTTTCAGTTTCATTTACTTCTGCTATAATCTTTGTTATTTCCTTCTTTCTACTTCCTTTGGGATTACTTTGTTGTTCCTTTTTTAATTCCTCCAGGTGTGCAGATAAATCTTTGATTTTAGCTCTTTCTTCTTTTTTAATATAGGCATTCATGGCTATAAATTTCCCTCTCAGCACTCTTTTTGCTGCATCCCATGGGTTTTGATACACTGTGGTCTCATTTTCATCTATTTCAAGGTAGTTAGAGATTTATTTTGCCATTTCTTCCTTGACCCACTAATTGTCCCACAGTGTGTTGTTTCACTTCCATATCTTTGCGCCTAATCTGGTCCTCTACTGCTTACTGATTTCCAACATCATTCCATTGTGTTCAGAAGAATTACTTTGTATAAATTCAGTCTTTCTGAATTTGTTGAGAGTTGTTCTGTGGCCAAGCATGTGGTCTCTGCTAGAGAATGATTGATGTGCACTTGAGAAGAACGTATATTCTGCTGTATTTAGGTGTAATGTTCTGTATATGTCTATTCGGTCTAGATCTTCTTATGTATTATTCAAGGTCTATGTTTCTTTATTGACCCTCTGTCAAAATGTTCTGTCTAATTGCAATAACAGTGTATTAAAAATCTCCCACTTTAATTGTAGAGGCATCTATTACTGCAGTTAGTTTTTCCAATTTTTACCTCATGTATTTTGCAGAGCCCTAGTTAGGTACATAATTGTTTATGGTTTTTCTTTCTTCTTGATAGAGTATAACTTTGATTAATATATAGTATCCTTCTTTGTCTTGTCCAATAGTTTTGCATTTAAAGTCTATTTTGTCCAATATTATTATAGCTACTCCCACTCTTTTTTGTTATTGTTTGCATATAAAATCATTTTCCAACCAATCACTTGCAACTTCCTTGTGTCCCTGGATATAAGGTGAGTTTCTTGTAGACAGCATATGGATGGATCATATTTCCTTATCTATTCTACTAACCTGTGTCTCTTTATTGGAAAGTTTAATCATTAACATTCAATGTTATTACTAATAAGGCATTAGTTACATTAGCCATATTTTCGTTAAGTTTGTAAGTGCCATATTTTTTTTTTCTCTTTTTATATATTTTTTTCATTATTCTTACTAATAATCTTGTTTCCTATACTCTCCTCCATCACTCTCTCTCTCCTGTTTTTTCCTTTTAACCTGCAGAAGTCCCATTAGTATTTCTAAATGGCAAGTTTCTTGTTAAAAATCTCTGTCCTACTTTCTGTTTATCTGTGAATATTTTGAACTCTCCTTCATTTATGAATGCCTTCTTTGTTGGATACAAAATTCTTGGGTGAAAGTGTGATATAATAAGGTATGGCACCTTACTATGTCATACCAAATCTTTCTTCCCTCCATGGTTCCAGATGAGAAATCTGGGCTTAATCTGATTGATCTTCCCTTTTATGTGGTAGATCTCTTTTTTCTTGATGCTTTCAGTTTTCTCTTTTTGTCCTGAGCATTGGATAATTTGCTAAGTGTATGCCTTGGGGTATGCCTGTTAAGATTTATACTGTTTGGGATGTCTGCAATTCCTGGACATGTATGTCCACATCCCTCAAAAGAGTTGGAAAATTTTAAGCCATTATTTCCTCCAAAATACCTTCTGCCCCCTTTCCTTTCTGTTCTCTCTCTGGGAAGTCTATAATGCATATATTTGTGTGTTTCATGTTATCATTCATATCTCTGGGTCCTTGCTGGATTTTTTTCTAACTTCTTACCTATCTGTACTCTATCTCTCTGGTTTCAGTTGTACTGTCTTCAATATCACTAATTCTTTCCTTTGCCTGTTCAAATCTGCCATTATGTGCTTCCAGAATATTTTTTATTTCTTGTATTGTGCCATTCATCACCATAACATCCATTATCTTTTTATGTATGTTACAATTTCCTCAGTATGTTCCAGTAGTGTCTTATTAATATCCTTTATCTCTTCCTTAACTTCATTAAGTTAATTCTTGATATTTGTTTTGGCATCCTTCATTAGTTGTTCCATGTTCTGCATCTCTTCCTGCTTTTTGGTTTGTTCATTAGACTGGAGAATGTTTTCCTGCTTCTTAGTATGTCTTGTAACTTTTTATTCGTGTCTAGGCATCTGTTTATATTGATGAGCTTATTCAGTTAGTTAGCTTCTCTTCATACTCTAGGGTTTTATTGTGTGTGTGTGTGTGTGTGTGTGTGTGTGGTAAAGTTACATTTTTACTCTTGGCTCCTTTTATTCTATATCCTTGTAGTTGTCTGTGTTCCCTTGAAGAAAATATTAGGACAAAGGAAAAGGAAAGAGAGAAGAAGAGAAAAATAATAGTAGTAATAACAATTTAAAAGCTAGCAGAGGAACCATACAAGAGCCAGGAAAATAAATAAGTAATATGAGTGAAAAGGCATAAAATAAACAAAGGAAAAAAAAATGTTGAATAGAAAAAGTGAGAAAAAATAGAAATAACTAGAATAAATTTAAAGGCCAGAAATTTGAGAAGAGAAGAAATGGAAAAAAAAAGAAAGAAAGAAAAGAAAAGAAAAAGAGAAAAAATGAAGACTGAAGAAGAAGGATTAGAATGAAAGAAAAACAACAGAAAACAAAAGACGGAAAAATTAAGGGAAGAAAAGAAATAAAGTAAGTAGAAAAATAAGTAAAAGAAAAAAAGGAAACCAAGAAAGGGATAAGACAACAAACAAAAATCAAAACAAACAAACAAACAAAATAACCCAGGAAAAACAGGCTTCCCTCTTAGGCCCTTAGGGACTTCTTCAGATTGTCAGGGCTCATCAATCAATTGCCCTGCAGCCTGTCCTCCACAAGTGAGGTACCCTGTTTTAATGAATAAAATAAAGAATTAAAGAATGATAAAAAATAAAGAAATAAAAGATCAAAAAAACCTAAATACAAAAAAAAAAATCTCAGTCTATACATCCTCTGTCATAAGGTACCTGATAACCTGGTGGATCCTCCCTGGATCCCTTCTCTTACTTGGTACCAGAAATAGAAGCAGAGACCTTGTATCTAGAAGGCAGGAATTCCTACACTGAGCTACTTCCACTCCACAGGTTAAGTAAGCTTCTGAAAACTTTTCTAGCTTTTCCTATCCCTTTCCCTCAGGAAAGTTTGGTCTTCTAACAATTTGCCAAAAAACCAGACTGGTTTAGTGCCTGTGTCCATCCTCTCACTGACCTAGTCCCTTCCTCTCTCTCCCAGGGCAGTTGGGTGTGACAGCCTGCTGGATCAGATACCCCGTTCCCTCTCCCTGAGGCTGCTTCAGTTCTGATTGTGGTCTTTTTTGAGATTCAAAGGGAGCTCAGCTGGCCAAAATTCCTACAAAGAAACCATTCTCCACTGTCCTTCAGACTCTTCTCCCCCTCCCAGGGAATGATCTTTCCCACTCAGTTGGCTCCAGTGAAATAGGGATTTTACGGAGGTTATTTGTCTTGAGGGCAGGTTGTATATGCCATTCTCAGCCACAGGGAAGAGTAACTCATGGTTTTCTTTTGGCCTCTTTGTCTCTCTGTCCCTCTCCCTCCTGGATGGTGTGCAACAATTTCTTTTCTGTGGATCTCCAGAGCAATTCCCTCAGGAATCTTTTTGTCCTTCCTTTTATTGCATGTTTGAGATAATTGAGATCTGCCTACCTACTTCAACTTCCCAGAAGTCCCTCGCTTCTTTCAATTCTGATTTCACTTATTTTGTTTCTCTGTCTCTCTCTGTCTGTCTCTGTCTGTCTGTGTATTGCTCTCTTTTTTTTTGCCTAGCTAAAAGTTTGTCAATTGTATTTATCTTTTCAAAGAACCAACTTTTGGTTTTGTTGATATTCTCTCTCTCTCTCTCTCTCTCTCTCTGTCTCTCTCTGTAATTCCTATTATCATTTATCCCTGCTCTAGCTTTTGTTACTTCCTTTCTGGTGTTCACTTTGCATTTAGTTGGCTCTTCTTTTTCTAAAACTTCCAATTGTGATGTTAGTATGACATAAGATTTGAGATCTTTCATCTTTTATAATGTAAACATTTTGAGTCATAAATTTCCCTCTCAGTACTGCCTTTGCCGCATCTCATAAATTTTGGTATGCTGTGTTTTCTTTTTCCTTCACTTCAGGACATTTCCTAACTTCCCTTGTTTTTTTCTTCTTTGACCCATTATATTTGAGTGCATTGTTGTGTTTTCACATTTTCATAAGTTTTTCAGTTCTTCCTATGTAGTTGTATTCTGGCTTCATTCCATTGTGGCCAGAGAGAATACTAGATATTATTTTAATTATTTATTTTAACTTATCAAAACTTGTTTTATGACCTAACAAATCATCTATCCTGGAGAATGCCTCAGTGCGCTAGAGAAGAATGTGCATTCTCCTGCTGCTTGGTAAAGAGTTCTACACGTGTCTGTTAGGTCTAGTTGGTTTATAGTATCATTCATGACTTCTATTCTTTATTGGTCTTTCTTGATATACTTTCCCTTCTTGAATGTGATATGAATGGTACATAAACTGTCACATAAAATTTTAATTTAGTCATGGTGTATCTTTCTAATAAACATCTTGATTAATTCTGTTCAATAAGTCTGTTAAATACCTAAGAAAACTGGGAAATTTTTCTTGAGATTAGCCCATAAAATGTTACATGAGCTATGGCTGTGTAGGGTTCAACTATTTCAGATAGTCTATATTTAATTTATTTTAATGATAAAATCTTAGCGTATTTTGTCCTTTACTATTTATTCAAATCTTCTTAGATAAATATTGATATGTTCATTGTATAGGTGACTAGATTATAGCAAATCAATTTACCACACTTGCTGAAAGATCTAGAATTCTGCTGTTATATTTTAATGTTCTGTCAACTGATAAACTATACCATGTGTTTGAAATGTTGCAAGAAAATTTATTTTACCTGTTCCCTTTGTTTTTACTGTGGTTTAATATGAAAAGAGCTGATGGAATTCTTCTGTAAATTAAAAATTTGACCTGATGTTATTGGAAACTACATGAGGTCAACCAATGTTTTAACACCCCTATCCCACTTCACATTTTTCAAAGAATGGCATCAACACTTGACCCACTATCTTGTCACTGTTTTGTGATTCACTGCTGGGAAATTATGCATAGCCAAGAAAATTATATGTGGACACAGTTCAATTTTCCTTTGAGTCACAATATCATTTACCCTTGTTAAAGTAATATTACCTTTAGCTACTTTCAACATTTTCTTTGTCTTTGATTTTCTTCAGTTTGAATATGATATACCTAGAGGTTTTTAATGATATATATATATATGTATGTATGTGTTTTAATATTTATCATGCTGGGTGTTCTCTGAGCTTCCAAGATAAGTGCTTTGGTATCTGTCAATAATTAAGGGAAATTTTCAGGCACTAATGTTTCAAATATTCCTTCTCTACCTTTCTCTCTTTCTCCTTCTTGTCTTTCTATTAAAGTATTTTGTTGGCTATGATTTTCTCTAGATTATTTCTTGGAGTTGCCCCATCTCTCTGCTTTTCATCTCTCTGCTTACTTTACCCATCCGTTTTTGAATGTTGTCCACTTTTTCAGTTAGAGTTATTAGTATATTGATCATGGTTACTTCAAATTATCATCTGATAAATCCAACAACTCTGCCATATCTATGTCTAGTTCTGATGCTTACCCTGATCTTTATACTGTGTTTTGCCTTTAGCTTGCTTTGTGGTTTATTGTTGAAGACCAGATATGATTTGTCAAGTAAAAGAATTTTAGGTAAATAGACCATTAGCTTGAGGTATAATATTTATTTGGCTAGGAGTTAGGCTGTGTTTTCTGTTTCCTGTAGAGATACGTTCCATTGGCTAAAATTTCCTATGGTCTCCTTGTTTCTATCTCCCGTGTTGTCTTCATATTTCCTTAGACACTCCTTCTAAAATTCAGTATTGCAATTATTTTGGATGTAACCCACTTTTTTTATACAGGAACCTTATTGATGTGTTGGTAAGATGTCTGTGTGGGGTAACATTATGTATTTCCATGATAAGGTCTGAATCTTTTAGTGAACTTGTATCTCTCGACTGTGACTTTCACAAGTGTTTCTCACCATTTCCTTTTCACCCATTAGTTTAAACAGGAAGGCCAGAGTAAGCTGGAGTTGGTCATGTCCCTTCCTTAAGGTCAAGTAAACTATGGTAAAATCCAGTCTGGCAAAATAGTCTCCTTGGAAGGATGGCATATTTTAAAGAGAACATAATGCTTTGGTAATATTTAAATTCCTACTTTTCCCCACCCACTCAGGGAGATACAAGAGGATAATTCTGTGATCGTTTCAGTGAGAAGCTGCTGGGGCTTCTACAGGTAAAATTCACGAACACGTGAGGGCCCCCCTAAGGCTGAATCTCCAGTGCTATTTACCTATCAAAATATTCTACACTCAATCTTCTGCAATTAGGTATATCAATTATTCAGAACATTGAAGTATGCAAGTAAGTAATAAGACCTCTGAGCACTGCCTAAAATTTATGCTGTTCCAATGATATGTGAACCTGCCTCACACTACAACCTGTGAAAAAGTGTCAATTGATGTTTAATATAGCTAGCCATTCTGTTTTCTCAGCTATTACATGATTGAGGGCAGAATAATAAGAAATTAAGATATGCGTACTCCTAAGTTTCACTAACACAAGAAATGGCTGCTTATAGCCTGAGAGTAAAGCAGAAAGGAATATAGAAATAATAAAGAAAATAACAACCCCACTAAAAAGATTGGCCCATTTCAGTGAGGTGCAAGCATTATTGGGTCACTGAATAATAGAGAAATTTCTTGAAAATGTAGGGACATTTTGTTGCAATGGGAAAGAGTTAGTAATTTATCTGTGATTGATTAGACATGATTTTGATTTTTTTAACAAATCAATTTAATTGATACTTATTAATAAAGCATACAATTCATCCAAAGTGTGCAATCACACTATGCCAAAATGTTAACTCACATGCTCCCTAGAAGCCTGCCCCAGGTGCATTCTGGCTCAAATGCCCCTCATACATCAGCCATATGGGATATAAACCCCCTTTCAAATAGAGGTGGAGTGGGCATCACCATCCCAGAATCCTCAGGATTGGGGAATAAAATATGGACAAGAGTGAATTTCTGGTATTCTACTGTAGACTTATTGTGATTCTAGCAATGAAAGAAATTAAGTCTTTGTTGTAGAGACTGTGGTCACTGGAGATGCTGAAGACAGGGAAAGGAAAAAAGTTGTAATATAGGAGAAATTTTGACACTCAGAATTGTCCTGAATGACATTGCAACAACAGATATAGGCCATTATGTATCCTGCCATAGCGTACAGAATTGAATGGGAGAGAGTGTAAACTACAATGTAAACTATAATCCATGCTTAGTGGTGATGCTTCAATGTGTGTTCATTAATTGCAATGAATGTACCACACTAATGAAAGAAATAGTTTGTGCCGGGAAAATTGGGAGTTGTATGAGTAGGCAATATCAGAACCACTTTCATTTTTTTAATGTAACATTTTGCATAATCTAAGTATCTTTTAGAAAAATTAAAAATACATTTAAAAAAAGAAAAAAAGTGTACAATCAATGGTATTTAGTATAATCACATACTTGTTCATCACTTCAATCATTATTAGAGCATTTTCATTATTTCATTAATAATAATAATAAATAGACAAACAAAAAACAATAAAATTCCTCAATATTCAATCTCTATATGCTTCCCCCACTCTACATAGCTGCTGTTTCTGGCGATTCAAGCCAAAGTTTATGATCAAGGGCTTTTAGTATAATCATAATGTTGTACATTCATCCAAAAAATTTTAGAACAATTTCATTACTTCAAAAAGAAAGACTCTACACACCTTAGCATTCCTTCCTCAGATCTATATAACCACTAATCTCAGTTCACTTTTAAAAATTGATTTGTATTTATATTTCATATACATGGAATCATATAATATGTACTACTCTCTGTCTGGTCTCCTTCACTTAGTATAATGTATTTTTTTGTCTGATATTAACATTTTTTAGTATTAACTTACATTTGTTCAGCTTCAGAGAAAAACAGTCTTATATATGTTATTCTACACATTTTCATATTTCACATATTATATTTATATTTCACATAATATATTTCATTCATAATAGGACAATCATACAGTATTTATCCTTTTGTGTCTGGCTTGCTTCATTCAACATAATGTACTCCAGGTTCATCCATGCTGTCATAGGATACAAGAATTTATTTCTTCTTACTGATGCATAATATTACACTTTGTGTATACTTCACAATTTGTTTATCCATTCATCAGTTGATGGACATCTGGGTTGTTTCCAACTTTTGATTATTGTGACTAACACTACCATGAATATTGGTGTGCAGATATCTACTTGTATCATTGCTCTCAGTTTTTCTGGGTGTATACCTAGCAATGGTATTGCCAGGTCCCATGACAAGTCTATATTCAAATTCCTTAGGAACTGCCAAACCATCCTCTACAGTGGCTATACTGTTGTGGCTGTCATGATGAGAAACCCAAAATGGCAGTCGGAGGAGCGGAGGAACCAGGCTTTATTACATGCGTGGGCCCAGAGGAAAGTTCGGTTTCCAAATTCTGGGCCCCCAGCCCCAGTTTTCTGGAGTTTTTATTGGGGTATGCAGGCTCCAGTTCATTGGCTAGCAAGTTGGCGGTGGAATTTTTCCATTACTTTAGGCAACTAAGCAAGCATGGTTACAGAAGTAGAACTGCAGATTACGAAATCAAACGGGCAGGGTTACAGAGCTAGAAGTGCAGGTTTCAGCTCTAAGGTGGGAAATTCTTGTCAGAAAAGGGGGAGGGGTAGGTCTGCAGTGACTTTTCTTTGTCATTTCCCCCCTTTGATGCCCTTATAATACCCATAGTGCATCATCTGTACTCAGGGGACTATATCTCCTTAGGGCTAGAATCTTGGTGGTAGTTATGCATGATATAATTTTTCAATGAACCTGATGAGTTCCTTTATCAGGCATGGGCCAAAGATGGCCTCTATGAGCAAGATGAATAAGGATCCAGCCAAGGGCAGAAGCCAAGAGGTACAGTGTTTGAGGTTCCAGCCCCAGAACTGGTTTAAGTGGTCCTTCCTCTTTTGGATTCGATCCCTAATTTCTTTCACTTCGGTAGTGACTATTCCTCTCTTAGTAACATAATAACAGCACTCTTCCTCCAGGAAGATACACATTTGGTCGTTTGGTGTTTCAATCACCTTTTGGTTTCTCACTCAGCAACTTGGTCTGCCACGGCTTTTGCCATGAAAGAGGCATTCACCATCCTCTGGTTTTCTGGAGCTTCTGGGTCGAAGGGAGTGTAGATAATAAAGGCCTCGCAATGCCGTTCATAGAAATCCCCTGGAAACTCATTGGGTTTTTTAATAACTGAGGTTGTTTTGTCATGTTTGTGAGTCATTTAGCTCCTTCTTGCACCCCTCTGAGGAGTTCTTCCTGATATAGTTTGAGTGTA
>JAQZBX010085609.1:0-13106 GCA_029593785.1 Cabassous unicinctus
ACAAAGCTAATGGGGATCAATATTCCCTGGGGTCCCGTGGATTCTCTCAGCCTGCTTGTGTTTATCAAACAATTTCCCCACAGGGTTTTTGTATGCAGGTCCTGAAGAAGTTTTGGCTATTAAACTAAATTAAAAAGAATTTATTTTTCATTTATTAAAGGGACCATTTTATTTATTTATTTAATTTATTTATTTATTTTTTTTATTTTTTGCCGTAATACAGGACCAAAAATAAGTCCTTCTCTAGACAACCCCCCTCATGGAAGAGTCTCTAACTGGGGTCCTGGAAACTAATCAAGCACTTCCCATCTTCTGCATTCCCCAGGGACGCAAAAGTCTGATATGTAGAACGCTAAAAACTGCAGGCTCTGGCAGACTCCGCCCTTCTGGATCAGAGCCCCTGCATCATCGGACTGCGTGTAACTGAGGTAAACTGCAGATTCGCCTCTCCCCTCTGCCTGGTGCTACTTCAAGCTGGCTTATCTGCTCCCCAAAGTTATGAGGGGGTTCAGGCAGCCAGATCGACAGCTAAAATATCCCCTCTCTACTTTCTGTCAGAACTCTCCCTCTTTTGGGGATTGCCCCTCTTCCCAGCTCCGCAGGCCAGGGCTAATTCCTTCACTGCTCAGCTACTCAACTCCCTAGAAGATTAACCCCTTCCCTCCTCTGGGTCTGATTCACTGCAGCTGTTTTGTTCATCTAAGTTGTGGGGGGCTTCAGGAAGCCAAATCCCCAGACAATAAAGCTCTCTTACCAGAGCTCCCCCCTCATAAAACGTCCCCTCCCACTGGGTCGGGTCACCCAGTTACCGGAGTGACGGGAGTCGCTGTTCCAGCTTGCCTTTTTATTTTATTTTATTTTTTCCCCATAAGGGTGGGGGTCAGCCGACTGTGTTAAGCACCACAGGCAGCCTTAAAACTCATGGATCTCTATGGTTCAGTCCACACCGTCGAACTGTCCAGATAGATGTCCCAAGCTTCTTACTCCACACACCCACAGCACAGACACCCGTGCCGCACCCTGTCCACTCTCTGCCATGATCTGGGAGCTGCTCGCAGTCGCCCTCCTAAGCCGATGCCATCTTTTTTTTCCTTCAGTGTTTTCTCATTCTCTGTCTATACTGATATTGTATCCCAAGCTATCTCTTATCCTTCCTTCATCTCTCTGCCTTCTGTTTTCTGTTGTGGTTCTTAGACACCATGCTTTTTCATTAGCCCACAACTTAAGGGTGTCAATTTCTATTCTATCTATTTTGTTTTCTTCTTTTTTTTTTAAATTAATATTAGCTTTTTCCTTTTAGCCCTTTCTTTACTCTTTCTCTCCCTCCTCATTGTTCTAGCCTTCTAATCATTATATACACATTTCTCTATTTGGTTTCCCAGTCCATTGTAGGTACTCCAATTTTTTTCCCATTACCCTACACTGCCTACACAAGTTAAATATTCATTTCACTAAGTCCTATTTGCCCCTTCTTCTAACTTTTAACAATATTGCTATTATCCTTCTTCCTTTCTCACATCTTTTGATTCCTCTGGCACTAATTTTTTGCTTTGAAGGCAACATAGAAAGAAGCAAGGAAACAAAATAAGAAGAAAAAGTATCAAAGAGAAAACTTAACACACACACAGAACCACCAGCTAAATAAAATCCTAGAGTACAGAGAGAAGCTAATCAACTGAATAAACCCAGCAAGATAAAAAGATGACTAGGGAGCAACAAAAAATTACAAATCACACTGAGAAACATAAAGACATAGACCACTCCAATGAACAAACTAAGAACCAGGAATATATGCAGAACATCGAACAACTAATCAAAGATTCCCAAACAAATATCATGAACCAACTTCATGAAGTGAAGGAAGAGATGAAGGATATAAAGAAGACACTGGGAGAACATACCGAAGAAATTGTAAACATATGCAAAAACATAACAGATATGATGGTGATCAATGGCACAATCTAAGAAATAAAAAAGATGCTGGATTCACATAACAGCAGATTTGAACAGGCAGAAGAAAGAATTAGTGATGTGGAAGACAATAAAGCTGAAATCAAGCAGTTAGAAGAACAGATAGAAAAAAATAGAAAAAATTCAGCAGGGACTCAGGGATTTAACTGACAACACAAAATGCACAAACATACACATTATGGGCATCCCAGAAGGAGAAGAGAAGGGAAAGGGAACAGAAGGAGTGTTGAAGAAAATAATGGCTGAAAACTTCCCAACGCTATTGAGAGAGATGGAAGTGCAGATCCAGGAAGCAAAGCGCACCCCAAACAGTATAAATCCCAACAGGCCAACTCCAATACATATACTTGTCAAAATGTGCAATGCTCAAGACAAAAGGAAAATACTCAAGGCAGCAAGAGAAAAGAGAACCATCACATACAAGGGAAGTACAATAAGATTAATTTCTGATTCCTCATCTGAAACCACGGAGGAAAGAAGAGAGTGGTATGACATAGTCAAAGTACTAAAAGAAAAAAACTTCCAGCCGTGAATCCTCTGTTCAGCAAAACTGGCATTCAAAAATGATGGAGAGTTCAAAATATTCACAGATAAAGAGAAATTAAGAGAGTATGTCAATAAGAAACCTGCACTTCAAGAAATACTAAAGGAAGTTCTACAAGTTGAAAGGAAAAATCAAGGGACAGAAAGTTGGAGGAGAGTTTAAAAACAATTAAAAAGACAAAAACAGAAACAAAACAATATATGACATACATTAATTCAAAGAAAATATGGCTGATTTAGGAAATTCATTGTGAGTAGTAACACTGAATGTTAATGGATCAAATTCACCACTCAAGAGACACAGATTGGCAGAATGGATAAAGAAATATGATCCATCTATATGCTGTCTATAAGAAACCCACCTTCGACCCAGGGATTCAAGGAGGCTGAAAGTAAATGGCTGGAAAACAATTTTACAACCTAACAATAGCCAAAAAAGGGCAGGAGTAGCTATTCTAATATCAGAAAAAATAGGCTTTAAATGCAAAACTATTGTAAGAGACAAAGATGGACACTATATATTAGTAAAAGGGGTAATCTTTCAAGAAGAGAGAACAATCATAAACATTTACGCACCTAATTGGGGTGCCTCAAATTATGTGAGGCAAACTCTGGAAAAGCTAAGTGAAGAAATAAATGCCTCTACAATTATAGTGGGGGACTTTAATACATCATTACCATCATTAGACAGAATCTAATCAACAAAGAAACAAAGACTCTCAACAATACATTAGAGGACCTGGACTTAATAGACATATACAGAACAATACACCCAAATACAGCAGGATTTACATTTTTCTCGAGTGCACAGGGAGCATACTCCAAGATAAACCAAATGTTAGGCCACAGAAAAACTCTCAATGAATTCAGAAAGATTGAGATTATTAAAAGTAATTTCTCTGATCACAATGGAATGAAATTGGAAATCACTAAGGGCGAGAGAAACAGGTTAGGCACAAGGATATGGATGTTAAACAACACACTCTTAGACAAACAGTGGGTGAAGGAGGAAATCTCAAAAGAAATCAGTAACTACCTTGAAACTAATGAAAATGACAACACAACATATCAAAACCTATGGGATGCAGCCACAGCAGTCCCGAGAGGGATGTTCATAGCCATAAATTCATATATTATAAAAGAAGAAAGAGCTAAAATTGAAGATCTAAAAGCACACTTGGAGAAATTGGAAAAACAACAACAAACTAAACCTAAAGGAAGTAGAAAGAAGAAAATAAAAAAGATTAGAGCAGAACTAAATGAAATAGAGAATAAGAAAGCACTAGAAAAAATAAACAAAACCAAAAACTGGTTCTTTGAGAATATCAATAAAATTGAGAAACCCTTAGCCAGACTAACAAAGAAAAAGAGAGAAAAGATTCAAATACACAAAATAAGGAATGAGCAAGGGGATATCACTACTGAAACCACAGAAATAAAGAGTATCATAAGAGGATACTTTGAAAAATTATATGCCAACAAAAATGATAATTTAGAGGAAATGGACAAGTTTCTAGAAATGCACAAACAGCCTACACTGATGAAAGAAGAAATTGATGAACTCAACAGTCCAATTACAGGAAAAGAGATAGACTCAGTCATCAAAAACCTCCAAACAAAGAAGAGCACAGGACCAGATGGCTTCACAGCTGATTTCTACAAAACATTCCGGAAAGAGCTAACACTAATTCTACTTCAGCTCTTCAAAAAAATAGAAGTAGAAGGAATATTGCCTAACTCATTCTATGATGCCAACATTACCCTAATACCAAAACCAAACAAAGATACCACTAGAAAGGAAAATTACAGACCAATTTCCCTAATGAACCTAGATGCTAAAATCCTCAACAAAATACTTGCTAATTGCATTCAACAACATATCAAAAGGATTATACACCATGACCAAGTGGGTTTCATCCCGGGTATGCAAGGATGGTTCAATATAAGAAAATCAATCAATGTAATAAACCACATAAACAAACTGAAAGAAAAAAATCACATGATCATCTCTATAGATGCAGAAAAAGCATTTGAAAAAATACAGCACTCTTTCCTGATAAAAACACTGCAAAAGATAGGAATAGAAGGAAACTTTCTGAATATGATAAAGGGTATATATGAAAAACCCAAAGTTAACATCATCTTCAATGGTGAAATCCTAAAAGCCTTCCCTCTGAGATTGGGAACAAGACAAGGATGCCCATTATCACCACTCCTATTTAACATTGTCTTAGAAGTACTTGCTCGAGCACTGAGGCAAGAAAAAGATATAAAAGGCATCCAAATTGGAAAAGAAGACGTAAAAATTTCATTATTTGCAGACGACATGATCCTATACATAGAAAGCCTAGAGAAATCTACAACAAAGCTTCTAGAAATTATAAAGGTATTCAGTAATGTTGCAGGCTATAAGATCAATGCTCAAAAATCAGTAGCATTTCTGTACACCAATAATGAGCAATCAGAGGAGGAAATCAAGGAAAAAATGCCATTTACAATCCTAACTGAAAGAATCAAATACCTAGGAATAAATTTAAATAAAGATGTAAAGGACCTATATAAAGAAAACTACACAACACTGTTAAAGGAAATCAAAGAAGACTTATATAAATGGAAAAATATTTCCTGTTCATGGATAAGAAGACTAAACATCATCAAGATGTCTATCGTACCCAAACTAATCTATAGACTTAATGCAATCCCAATAAAAATCAACACTATATTTTTTAAGGAACTGGAAAAACTAACCACAAATTATATTTGGAAAGGTTAGAGGCCCCGAAATGCCAAAGACGTATTGAAAAAGAAAAATGAAGTTGGAGGTGTCACATTACCGGACTTTAAAACATGTTACAAAGCTACAGTGATCAAAACTGCTTGGTATTGGCACAAGAATAGACCTACTGACCAATGGAATTGAATTGAGAGTTCTGATATAGATCCTCACATATACAGTCATCTGATATTTGACAAGGCTACCAAGCCCACTCAGTTGGGAGAGAATGGCCTCTTTAACAAGTGGTGCTTGGAGAACTGGATATCCATATCCAAAAGAATGAGAGGAGAATACCATCTCACACCTAATAAAAAAAATCAACTCAAGATGGATCAAAGATCTAAATATAAGAGTCAAAACCATAAAGACATTGGAAGATAATGTAGGAAAGCATCTACAGGACCTTGTATTAGGAAATGGTTTCATGAACTTCACAGCCAAAGAACGAGCAGCAAGAGAAAAAAATAGATAAATGGGATCTCCTCAAAATTAAAAACTTCTGCACCTCAAAGGACGATAGTAAGAAAATTAAAAGGCAGCCTACCCAATGGGAGAAATTATTTGGCAACGATATATCTGATAAGAGCCTAATATCCTGCATATATAAAGAAATCCTACACCTTGAAAATAAAAAGACAAACAACCCATTTAAAAAATGGGCAAGTGACCTGAAAAGACACTTCTCCAAGGAAGAAATACAAATGGCTAAAAAGCACATGAAAAAATGCTCAACATCGCTTGCTATCAGGGAGATGCAAATCAAAACTACAATAAGATACCATCTTACACCGATCAGAATGGCAGCTATTAAAAAAACAGCAGACTCTAAGTGTTGGAGAGGATGTGGAGGAATAGGAACCCTCATCCACTGCTGGTGGGATTGTGGAATGCTCCAGCCACTGTGGAGGACAGTTTGGCGGTTCCTCAGAAATCTAACAATAGATCTTCCGTATGATCCAGCAATTCCACTGCTGGGTATACACCCAGAAAAACTGAAAGAAAAGACACGAACAGATATATGCACACCAATGTTCATAGCGGCATTGTTCACCATTGCCAAAAGTCAGAATCAGCCCTGGTGCCCATCAACAGAAGAATGGATAAGCAAAATGTGGTACATACATACAATGGAATATTACTCAGCTGTAAGAAGGAATAAAGTGCTAACACATGGAGTAACTTTGATGAATCTTGAAGACCTTATGTTGAGTGAAGCAAGCCAGGCATTGAAGGATGAACAGTATATGACCTCACTTATTTGAACTGAGGAATATGAGCAGTCTCTGAGAACCATTGTCTGAAAGATAGGCTAACAAGGGAGAGAAAGAGATGAATAGGCTGTGAGCCATCAACCATATGGACATAATCTATGGTAAAAGGATAGAGAATAGTTGCATATTGAAGGATAAGACAGATGGGTATTGATATTACTGGGGTTTGGTGGTGCAGTATTGACAGGTGGGTAGATTAGGAAAGGCAGATTGGAATACCCAGGGCATGTAACTATGAATCTTGTCATTCCATGAGTCAAGACAGGGGAGTGTCATATGCCCCAGGGGGATGGGGAGGAAGGAACAGCTAAGATCAAATGGGGTATTTAGTGGTCATGGCAAAGGTTTTTCATTACCTTACAGTAATGGACACAGGACATGGTAAATATCATCAAAAATTATTAAACTGTACCATCTAAACTGTAAACTATACTGTAAATCATTGATAATGTTTAGTTGCTATATTTTACTATCTGTATAACAGTTATAACAATGCTAACATCCATAAAAAAAGTTTTAATATGGTGTGGGGGAGGGGGAGGGAGGTTGGGTATTTGGGAGTCTCTAGTATTCCATGTGTTACTTTGCTGTGACATAGAACGTCTTTGAAAATTAAATGAAAATTTGGGAGACACTGGGGAATGTGAGGGGGAAGGTGTCACAGTACACTGGACATATGATAATACAGTGATAAAAGGAAAAAAGAATAATTTTTTTAAAAAAGGAATTTTTTTTTGTTTTTTTTCCCCATTTTTTTAAATGTCCCAAACTGCTCATTATATTTTATTTTTAGTTTAGTTTTTTTCTTCTGAGTTTCTTTGTACTTATCTCTTGCATTTCATGGGATTAAGTTCATCTGAATATACATGAAAGATATATAAAATTGTTCAAAGGATCAAGGGACGGGACATGGTCACGGTGGGTAGACAATCACTCAATAAATGAAGGAATCTGAATTCCCAGCCTGGAGAGCTCTGCCACATTCTCCAAGTGAGCAGCAACTGTTTCCTGAGTGCAGGGGCAGTGTCTGGCAAAAGACGATGGCCCACTAATGGGTTCTTGTTATTGAGGACTACCCTTATGAGTCTTTCTCTTGTAATTGAAACTTAGCCTACTGTTATGGGGTACCTAAGGGTTGCCACCTGAGAGCCTCCTTGTTGCTCAAATGTGGCCTCTCTGTGAGCCAAACTCAGCATATGAATGCATTCCCTTGTCCCCAACGTGAGACATGACTCCTGAGGATGAGCCTCCCTGGCTACAAGGGATTAATACCAAGTGCCAACTGGCAACACGATTGGAAAAAGACTTGAATAAAAGGGGGAATAAAAGGGGAAAAAGAAATGAGTTCATGTGGTGGCTAAGAGATTTCAAAGAGAGTCAGGAGGTCATCACAGAGGTAACGCTTACACACACCTCAGTAGGATCTCATAGAACCCCAAAGTGGATATCACCCCACACAGAGGGGCTCCTGAGGGCTCTGGAAACACCCAGGTCCTATATAACGGGGGATAGCTCCAGAGATTGATATCTTATTAGTGGGCTCTACTTTGGAATCTGTGCTCCCGAGAGTGACAGAGTTGGACTCAAATAAATCCTCCCTGCACATGGTCCATCAGTCCCTTCTATTCAAACCTATATGTGATGCTGGAGTTTTTAGGTGTACTTCCAGAGACTGGAGCTTCTGGCCTACCTATGTGCCAGCTGTACCTGGAATCTCGGTGGAACTGCAACTCCTACCCTACAGTTCAATGGACTCATCCAAGTCACCTGGCAAGGAGATGACGATGGGCAGCGGCCATCCCAGGGAATGGAGAGGGCCTGCAGCTGCAGGCAGGATAATCCCATCCACCATATCCATGGGATATAAGCCCTCTCTCACTTGGAGGTGGAGTGGACATCACCATCCCAGTCCCCTCAGGATTGGTGGAAGAGCTATGGACTAGAGTGGACTTAATGATATTCTGTTGTAGATATATTGTGATTCAATCAATGGAAGAAATTATAACACTGAGGTGGAGCCGGTGACCACTGGATGCTTTCGGGGCAGGGAGGGGAAAGGCAATTGAAATACAGGGGTTTTTTCGGGACTTGGGGGTTGTCCTGAGTGGCGTTGCGGTGACAGATGTAGGCCATTTTACACAGCATATACCTTGCAGAACTGTGTGGGAGGGAGTGTGGTCTACAATGTGAACTGTGGTCTGTGCTTGGTGGCAAGGCCCCAGGATGTGTATATCCATTGTGGGTGATGTGCCACACTAATGAAGGATGTTTGTGTGGGATGTTGTGGGAGGTGTGGGAGGTGGGGAACATGGGAATACCTGTAATTTCTGTGTAATATTTAGGTAATCTAAATTAAATCACCTTTTAAAAAATATGTATATAAAAATAACATTTATGTAAGCAAATGCACATATATGCATATATATTTATATATCATTTTACAAAAACAAAAAAATATTCAATCTGCTAATCCAGGTGTTTATTTAAATCCTGTTACTTCTGAATAGCAAACACCCAGTAATTGCTCTTCTTCTAGTTCCTTTAAATGGTTCCAAGCCTCACCATAGCTCAATGGACCTTACCCATATGATGATGTTCCTCTTATAGTTTTAATCACTTCCATGTTTTTCCCAATAACATTCAAATATTCTGAACTAGCCACTTTCCTTCATAATGCTCTAAATGTGTGCCCTCCATATATTTATTTCTACCTTACCTTTATATGAATATAAATGTCATTCTATAGTATTCTCCACCCATTCTCTCCTTCTCAATCATAGATCACTGCTCTAATTCATATGCTCTATCTTACTCTTAATATATTTTGCAAACTCGTGGCCTTTGGGCACAAATGCATTCATGGGACCACTGGTTTTAAAAAGCTAAATCTAATTGAGTTACCATGAATAACCTCCACTATGTCAGGTGCTCTCTGTTTTCCATTGATCTTCACAGCTGGCTCAGGGTATCATATGGTTTGCTTCTTAGATACTGAGATACTCGAAGTGTTGGGACCACTGGCCTAAGTTTTTTTTTTAATTTATTTATTTTTTGATTAATTTATTTTTAAATATAGCCCCTTCCTCCCCCAGATGGTTCTTTTTGTCTGTCTGCTCATTGTTTGCTTGTCTTCTCCAGGAGGCATTGGGAACCAAATCCAGGACATTCTACATGGGAGCCACATGCCCATGGCCTAAGCCACACCCACTCCCCTCAGAGCTTCAGTGTCTGCTGTCCTGTGGCATCTGCTCATTGTAGATGTCTGCTTGTTGTAGCAGCATGAGACATCTAGGTCTCCTTGGGGTGAGTGTGGGTGTCTAGCTCTCACTGTGGCAGGGGAAGGCATCTCTTGTCTTCTTTAGGAGGCACTAGGACCCAAACCCAGAAACTCCCATGTGGTAGGTGGATGCCCAACTCATTGAGCTAAATCCACTTCCCTGGCCTAAGTTTTAAAGTTCCAAAATCTGTTCTTCATCTCCTGTTTTGTTTTCCATGATGATTTATTATTCCTCAAGAATTAGCTTTCAAGTGTAACTAGGGAATTCTGATATTAAGTGGCTCCCAATGCTTCCAGAATGAAGCCTAAGTACTTACCTGGACTATACAGTAAGACAAACCTATGTTCTAAATCACAGGGAAAGCTATTTAACCTCATGAAGATAAAGTTTCCAAATCTTTGAGTGGAATAATAGTACAACCTGCACAGGGTGGGAAGTTAGTCAAGTGAGACAAAGCAAGCAAAGTGCATGGTAGAGAGACTGGTACCAGACAGCCCAGTGCATGTTCGTCTATACACATGTTAACAAGGAGACTGCCCATGGGGTGTTCTTAAAATAAAAGAACAATAACTTCATTCTTTTATCCATCCTGCCCATACCACATTGTGGCTTTTTCCCCGCATAAGTTTCCCTGTGTTATTTCTTTACAATCTTATAATTTTTCTAATGTGGTCATTTTCAGATGGTAACAATGCTCATTTCTAGTAATAAAATCATTTCATATCAATAATGCAAATATTCACTCTAGGTGATGAATCGTTTATAGTGAAAGATTCTCTGCTCCCCTAATTTGAGCCCTCCTACTCTGAGACTTGGCAGTCATGATATGATACGTGTCCATTTCTCCACCTTGTGCTATTTCACTATGTGTGTATTGATAAATCAATTTCTGAAACTGTCAGTGTAAAACTCTACAGAGGGTGAAGGGAGATGTTTGACAGCAAGTCTTACTGTGCTCTACAGCTAACAGCATCACTTAGCTCTCACATTCTTGTAATTTTAGGCAAGTTTTATGAGATCAAATCACTCTGGTTCCCAAAGTCCCAGTAACACCTTCTAAATTCTCTAAATTATCCTACATCCCTTTTACTAGTCTTGAGGGGAGGAAAAACCCACAAAATCTGTGCCAAGGAAATCCTTCCTTCATTTTCAAATCTCATCTCTCATTTTCCTCAGTCTTAATATGAATAATTGGCTAAGGGCTATCATGTTAAGTATTCAGTATGTGCTTCACGGAGCATAGTGCTCCATGGAGCTTGTCATCCCTCACCCCTTCTCCCCAAACACCTTTCATAGCTGGATGGAGCCTATAAAAAGTTTTGGTCAATGAGGTGACAGCAAAAGTTGCCTGTGCTAATTCCAAGCCAAATATTCAACTGTTGGTACAAAAACCCCTGAAGCTTTCACTTTTCCTCTGCTACAACTGCTAGGAACATTAGGGTTGGTGGCAACTCTCTCAGGATATGATCCCAATAGACGAGATGTGACAGAGCTATTACCTGAACTTAATAGACACATAGTGAACATGAAATAAATATATGCTGTTTTAAACCATGGAGATTTTTGCATCTTTTGTTACTATAGCGTATACTGTTCCCTGATAGGATCAGTTATTTCTGATATAATCACAAAAGCAGTTGTCAATCCACTTCTTTTGAAGGCTTGCCTAAGATTCTGATTACAACCATTTGAAATCTGGATGTGCTTCTGAAGTATGGTTCTTCATGGATCTTTGAGAACTCAGCTGAAATAGACACTGCACCTCAGTTAACAATCTTTATATTATGATGATGACACAGTTTTAATTTTGCAAGATAAATGGCATATGCAAACAGGAAAAAATATCAAGCAGGTAAAGTACAAACATAATACCACAGACAAAACAGTTTCTGGAGAAGATTTGTGTGCTTGGTTACACTGTAGTCACGGGGCCAAAAGATGGTGATGAAGCAGTCATAGGCCATCACAGTCAGGAGGACACATTCCATAGAGCCCAGCCCCAAAGCCATGTACAGTTGGACCATACAACCAGCATAGCTAATGGTCTTCTCAGGGACCTGGAGGTTCCAAAGCCTCTGTGGTATGATACTGGTCATGAAGCAGAGGTCCAGGAAGGAGAGATTGCAGAGGAAGAAGTAAATGGTTGTGTAGAGCTTGGGGTTCAGGTGTGAGACAAGCACGATGGCTGTGTTCCCCATCAGAGTCAGAACATAAATGACAGTGATGACCATGTGGCCTCTCTCTAAGCCAAACTCAGCATTTGAATGCATTACCTTCCCCCCAACATGGGACATGACTCCCGGGGATGAGCCTCCCTGGTAACGAGGGATTAATACCAAGCGCCAACTGGCAACACGTTCAGAAAAAGACCTTGAATAAAAGGGGGAAAGGGTAAAGAGAAATGAGTTCATATGGCTAAGAGACTTCAAAGAGAGTCAGGAGGTCATCCCAGAGGTAATACTTATGCATACCTCAGTAGGATCTCATAGAACACCTGAGTGGATATCACCCCACACTGAGGGACCCCTAAGGGCTCTGGTGACACCCAGGTCCTATACAAGTGGGGATAGCCCCAGAGAATGATGCCTAATTAGTGGGCTCTTCATTGGCATCTGTGTCCCTGAGAGTGACAGAGTTGGACTCAAGCAAGTCATCCCTGCACAAGGTCCATCAGTCCCTTCTACTCAAACCTATATGTGATGCAGGAGTTTTTAGGTGTACCTCCAGAGACTGTATCCTCTGGCCCACCTATTTGCCAGCTGTGCCTGGAATCTCAGTGGAGCTGCAACTCCTACCCTACAGCTCAAAGGACTCATCCAAGTAACCTGGCGAGGAGACGATGATGGGCAACAGCCATCCCAGGGAATGGAGAGGGCCTGCAGCTGAAGGCAAGAGAATCCCATCCACTATATCCATGGAATATAAGCCCTCTCTCACTTGGAGGTGGAGTGGACATCACCTTCCAAGTCCCCTCAGGATAGGGGGAGGAGCTGTGGACTAGAGTGGACTTGGTGGTGTTCTGTTGTAGACATATTGTGATTCAAGCAAAGGAAGAAATTGTAACAGTGAGGTGGAGCCGGTGGCCACTGGACATTTTTGGGGCAGGGAGAGGAGGGGCAGTTGAAATACTCGGGCTTTTTTGGGACTTTGGGGGTTGTCCTGAGTGGCGAAGCAGCAACAAATGTAGGCCATTTTCCATCAGAATATACCATGCAGAACTGGGTGGGAGAGAGTGTGGTCTGTGATGTGAACTGTGGTCTATGCTCG
>JAQZBX010085610.1:0-13106 GCA_029593785.1 Cabassous unicinctus
AAACAATTCAATGTTTTTTCAAATAACTGCACATTAGAATCATTGGTGATTAGGGACGGGGGGGCATGGGAGGGGGGCAAATCACCCTAGGCCTCAGCCTCAAACCCAGTATTTCTGATTTATTTGTTCTGAGTGGGGATTTAGGCATCAATATATTTCTTTAAAGCTCCTAAGGAGATTCTAATGTGCAGCCAAAGTTGAGAACTGAACTAGGTATTTCTAAAAGTCACTTCTCTTCAAAAATTTTAAAATTTTATGATTCTCTGTAATTCACTGCTACTCTGTTCATTTATTGAAATAATACTTGCTGAATATCATGCACCAGGCACTTCCAAACACTTTACTTAATCCTCACAAAAACACTGTGAGGCAAATATTTCTGTGTCCATTTCACAAATGAGTCCAGGGAAGCTTTTAAAGAAGTGAAGTGACTTGCTCAAGGGTCACAAGCTAGTAAGGAACAGGAGGAGCAGCCAGGATTGAAGGTTAATTTTGTTGTTCCAGTCTACCCTCCATGCAACTTGCTTTCTTTCCGGTTCACTCACAGCAAACATATGAATTATCTTCTATTCCCTTCCCAGGACCTCCCCAAATTAAGCACAGCAGCAGTTTGAGGTTCCTAGATTTAATGGGAGAAAGTTATCTTGGGTGAGGGGCAAGGAATTAACCCCAAATTCAACTGTAATTTCATTATAGAATTATAGAATACCTTCACCTCAAGAGATTTTGCAAGTTAAAATAGTACTACAGAAACATACCTATGAAGTATTGCTGGCTCAGTCAAGCCAAAAGGTACATTATTAAACATGCAGCTGGTTCTCAAAGATAAACTTAATAGAAAAGCAGCAAATTTTATATGCTTTCCATTAAGCAGGGCATTTAAAAACCAAATTCTAAGACAGTTCTGACAATAATTGACAGAACAATAATGAGATATGCTCTTATCAAAATAGCTCACATGTATAAACAGGACCTTCAGAGTTTTCAAGTACTAACTATATTTTCATCTGATGCAAATTAATTCAATTGCACTTTAAAATTATGATAGGGAAGCAGATGTGACTCAAGCAGTTGGGCACCCACCTACCACATGAGAGGTCCCGGGTTCAGTTCCCCATGCCTCCTAGAGAAGACAAGCAAGACAGCAAACTGTCAAGACGAGCTGGTGCAGCAAGCTGATGAAACAAGATGGCACAACAAAGAGACACAACGAGGAAACATGAGAGGCTCAACAAGTGGGTAGCAGAGGTGGTTCAAGAGACTGGGCACCGTCCCACATGGGAGGTCCCGGGTTCCGTTTCTGGTGCCTCCTAAAAAGAAGATGAGCATAAAACGAACGGACACAGCGAGCAGACAGGGGGTGCAGACAATGGAGTGGGGAAGGGGGAGAAGGGAGGAAATGACAAATTTTTTTTTTAATTATGATAACCCTTTTTGTTGATCTATAGCTTCTCTTACATTTCATCAATAATTATACTTCAGTCCATTAAGCACTTGGAAATTTCATAAACATTCAAGTTCTGTACCTACCCACCCCCAGGCCAAAATTCAGAGTTACCATATTAACCAAGGTAAATTCTATAATGAAAAAAGAATGATCAACCTATCTGTGGATTTAACATAGTTCATGGTATGCACTGGGGAAAAAGACTACAGACAAGAATTACTATGCCCATGGAAATTATTTTTTAAGGAATTCATGCAGCATATTTATAAGGAATGAACATGCGTACTCATCCATTCAAACCTTTCCTGAGCATCTGCTAAGTTCTCAGCACATAGGGAGGTGGAGACCTATCAGGCCCAATGCACTGCCTGTTGTCAAAGGGGTGCCATGATAGATCTATGTAACATTTACCTGGGATACCAAAGAAAGAAGGGAAAAAGTATGGAGGGGAATGGGGGTGAGGGAGAAGAGGGCAGACTAGGCATCAAGGAGTACATGCTTAAATAAGTACTTTTAAAAAGAAAAATTTTAATATAAGAACTCTTGTAAATTTATTCTTTAGGAAATAAGTATTTATACAGAAGAACTAAATTCAAATAAAAAAGAACAGTAAAGACAAAGAGGAAACAAAGTGAATAGAGCCTGCTTCACAGGAATTAATTAGGTATACACAAAGTTATACTACAGGAAAAATCAGAAAGCTTCAGAATCGTAAGACTTTAAATACCAGCTTGGCTGCTGCATTTGTCAAGTTGGTTAAGCTATCTCAGTTCCTTTATTTCATATAGGTATTGTCAAGGCCAAATAAGATACATATCTAACAAACCGGGGGCAAAGAAGCTCACTTTCACTGGAGCAATCCATCAAAATGAGTATGCATGATTTACTTGATAATGAAGCAAAACAAAAAGGATTTCTTTTTTTAAAGAACTAAAAGTTAGCCATCAAATCTGAGCAGAAGCTATATTTTTACCTATATAAAGAGTAAGAGGAGAAAGCCTCCAATACATGTTTTAGGGTTTATATTATTTGTGATTAAGAACACTTTTAGTTCATTTAACACAATTTTAAAGCCAAGATGCCTTTATTAAAAATATTTATATTCATTTACTGGGTAATGCTAAGTGAATCTTTTCTTTTGCTGCATTATTCAGTACAAGTTTTATTTTTTTGAGGCGATTGCATGTGCTTTCCAAATAAGTAACTTAATTCCATTCACCTCCAGTGCTGGCAGGACCCGAAGAGATTAAAAATAGAAGCCTTCGTTAATACTGAATTAACCTGAGGACCCCGTGAGTTACCAGGGTACAGAAAAAGGTAAATGCTCAAAACATGGCAGACAGGCACCTTCAAGGAACCAAAGGAGGAAAAAAAAAACCTTCGAAATGTCAAAATTACTTCACCTTATTCTTAAAAAAGCAACACGTATCTTTAAGGCTCTACATGTTTATGTCTAATCTTTCTTTAATGAGTCTCTTCAGCAACTGCACTACAACAAAGAAGGCATTTATCGACTTAATATACTGTGAGTCTATCAATTACAGAGAAGGGCTTAGTTATCTGTAACTTATTTAATACTACTCATTTCCACTGCGCGCACACACAAGTTAGATCTATCATGTATTATGAGCATACAAAGGTATTCAAGCAACCTGAGCAACAAGTTCTCGGCCTTAATGAAATTTTTAAAAGGAGTAATTCGGCAAAACAAAAAACATAAAACCTTAAGTAAATGTGTAGGGGCCATCGTTTCTACCAGAGAAAATTCTGCGGTTCCATTTATTTTTCCAACTCACACAGAAATATGTCCTTCAAGTTACAACATCCCTGATGCCAAACCCTGTAAACTTTTTAGACAGAAAGATGTTGGAGCCCTAAGAAGACTGGGACTCTAGTCCTCATGCCGCACAACTTCTCGCCCGACTTCGGGGACCCTCTTTCCGCGTCCTCCCGCGTCCGCCCGCGTCCGCAACCCCGCCGACCCGACACTCAACAGCCCCAGCGCCCCTCGCCCACACGACCTGCAGCGCCCGCGAGCCCCGCCAGTCCCGGCCCGGCCCCTACCGGGCGTCCCCAGAGCCCGGCGGCGCGGCGGTGGCGACCCGCCGGGATTCGCGCCCCGCCGCGGGCCAGCCCCGGCGCGGAGGGGAGCGGGCCGGGAGCGCCCCGTTTCTCACAGACCCCAACATGGCGTCGGCCGCCGCCGCCCGCGACGACGACACCTCCCTGCGCAGCGGACGGCCCAGGGACCGCGGGAGGAGGCGCCCGGAAAGTTTCGCTTCTCCTCTCCCGGCCCGCCAGGGGACGGCGGGGAAACAACCCAGGCTTCACCTACCCGGTCGGACGCGGGCGGTGGCGGCGGCGGCAGCAGCAGCAGCAGCAGCAGGAGTACAGTCGTACCCCTCGTCGCGGGGGCCGGGAGCGGACTCTGCCAAGCTCCCCAGCCCTGGCTTCCCTGGACGTGAGCGGCCCGCGGCCCCGCGCAGTCGGCGCGATCCGGACGCAACCGGCGGCGAGCCCAGCCGCTCGCAGGTGACTCCCCCGCCCCTCCAGTCGAACCCGACAACGGCCGCCCGTACTGGCCTCTCCCCTGCGCGTGCACGGACGAGCCCCCACCCACACGCCAGGCGCGAGCGCGCGGGCACGAGCACACCCACACCGCTCGCTCCCCGCCCTTTCTCGCCGATTCCCTGGCCCCGCCCTTCCCGTCCCTAGCGACGCGCCCGAGGGGGCGGGACCGGTCGAGGAGGCCACGCCCACCTCGGCGTGCCCGGGGTGGAGCCTGTTTCACCGCTCTGTTTGGGCCCTCGCGTCTCGGAGCTGTTTGGGTGTGCCCGGGGGCCGCTTACCTGTCTCGGGCGAGCCCTTGGAAAGTACTGTCCTGCTTTCTGCGAAGTTCCTAGGAAGACTGGAAGAGACTCTGAACAGGCGTACCCAGGGAACTGAAGAACTTTCCGCAACCAGGAAAGAAAGGCTTTGGGTTTAGATACCCGAGGCGTGTGGACAGACTTTTCTCTGCAATTCCCGTTTAGCACAGGAATCCGGCCTGTCACATCTTCCATTTGCTCTCTCTAAAACCTCCACCTCTTTTGAAACCGAGAGAGCTGCAGCTACAACATAAATACCCACATACTCCACACAGCTTTTAAGCGCGCGACTTTAGAAACTCTGGTCTTGGCAAAACTTTCTCTGATGCCACAAAACCTCATCTATCCACTTCGCATACCTGGAACTGTAATGAGAGAATAGTTTCTAAGGTTAAACATGCCCTTAGTGATTTACACTGCAGCGGCTGTTGGCTAAGCGCTCTGGTAGGTACTTGATATCAAAGATGTCTAGGATGGGCAAGAAATACTTTGAACGAAAAGTCTATGTAGGTAGAAATTAGGTTTTGGTAAAAATTTCTATTTCCCATTGACCTGTCATTTCAGGATATTTTACCTTCGTTTGATTACTCTTGAGTTATAGCCACCACCAACCAAGCTGCACATAGATGAACTGCTTCAAGCTGGTTCCGCCCCGAGAGAGAAGCAGCAGCCTTGATCCAGCCGAGTTTTCTTTCCACCTGCCCTTCTGCCTGCAATTCTTCTTTTCTAGGCCTTCTGCCTCCTACTCTCCGCAATTTCAATGTCTAGGGAACAAACAAAGGTTTTTGTAAGTGAGTAACTAGATCAAAATTGGTGTGGAAAAATAATTTTTTTTAAATTGGGACAGTTATTGAAACACACAGGTGAAAAAAAGTTTACAAGTGTCCTCTATAGTTGTCCCCAAATATCTTCAGCATTCTTGTCTCAACCATCACCCTATCCCACCTTCATTCACCCTCATCCCTCTACGTGCAGAGAACATCTACCAGTGAAAAAAGGGCTTGACTAGATAATCTCTTAAATTCCTTTAAATTTTGAGATTAGGAATTGCTACGTCTGACTGATTGTCGAAGATCTTATCTAGACCATTAGTCACCAAATATTTTTGGTCACTCAACCCATCAGTAAAAATGTTTGCCCCAGCCCCACCCCAATAGACTTATTTAGCTTATGGTAAAATGCATGGATTTAGAAGCCGTACTGACTCTACTCAAATCCTGGCTTTGCCAGCAACTACCCGTGACCTTGGGCACATCCAAATACTGCCTTAGTTTCTTCATTTGTAAAATGGAGATAATAAAATTACCCACCCCACAGTGTCATTGCGAAAATTAAACGAGTCAATTTTGTAAAGCACATGGTTAGTGTTATGTAAGTGTTAAATAAATAATAATTCATATATATGTACATATATAGAGTACAGTGTACCTTATACCTTATAAAATACATAAAGAAAATCAGAAATAATGATTTAAAACATTATACATATTAATGTTTTCTTACTGCACTCTGCATATCCAGTGCACACCAATTTGGAGACCATTGATTTCAAGCTGTGCTGACAAATATGGTAGCCACTAGCCATGTGTCTGTTTAAATTTAATTTAAAAATTCAGTTCCTCAGTCCCACTGACCACATTTCAAGTGCTCAGAATTCATATGATAGTGCAGATATAGAATATTTCCATCATCACAGAAAGTTCTATTAGAGAACACTAATGACAAAATTGAAAAGAACAAGGGACTCAAAATCACTGAAAGGTAGTAAGTTCAACTCCTGACTTGGACCTGTAACTAGGGACCTTGTTCAAATCAAATGAATACGGTCTCCCTCTGAGCCTCACACCTCATTTGTAAAATGAAGACAAAAATAGAAACTGCCTCATGGACTCTGTGTGGAGGAAATGAGATAACGTGTGTAAAGTGTCTGGCAGAGTGCCTTATACATAAAGGAACTTGAAAATGTTAGTTAAATTTAAGTTTAAATTAACCTAATTCTAGCCTGAAAGGCAAAGATCTTGAAATTGTCCTTGACCCTAATGGGTAAATTTTTCAAGGATACCTGTTTTGGAAAAAAAGATGAATTTGGTTAACTTTTAATTGAAAACAGAGCATTCAAGGGAAGACAGCAAATGCCTGGGCTTAAATTGCTTCTTGATTTTTTGGCCTCCTCCACCCATAGACACTGGTCTCCTCCCAGTCTTGCCAATCTTAATAAAATGGCACTGTCATCCACAAACCTGGTGAGCCATCATTGTCCTTTTCCTTTCCCATCCCTTTCATCCAATCCTTTTAGCTCCAAAAACACTTCATCTGATCCCTTTTCTTACCCTCTTATCCCCTCCACACGGGGACCACACAGGATTTTGTCACTCCCTTGTCTAAACCCTTTAATGGCTCCCCACCAAGGCTGCCATATACAATTTTATGGGTTGCGGTAGAACAACCCAATGGGAAAGTGACTTTCACATTGGAGGCATTGTAAATTTTATAATCGTTACCAAAAAATTCTGTCAGACTTCAATTAAATGCCTTGTTCTTAAAAAAAGTATATTATAACAATTTTCTAACAGATGGAAATGTCTTGAGGAGTGGATGCCTTTTTCTAATTTGCCCAAAGGTGCCATATGGGTTTGGAACATTCCTATTTTACTTATAAAATGCCAACTCATCACCATGTTCTATGAGTTCCAGCATAGTCCAGCCTTTGCCATTTTCCCCACCTTAAAATTATGCCAAGCTCCACTAAGTTCCAGCCGCATTAGCCTTCTGTCATTTCATCAAACTCTTTTCTGCCATAGAGCCACTGCCCTTACCACCACCCCCAATGCCCCCACCCTCCACAAAGCTATGGCTCTTTGTCATCTTTCCCAGGCCTCAGAAAGGCTTTCCCCAGTGCTATGCCCAAGAGAGGGCCCCTGTTATTCTTGGTCACAGCCTTCTGCTTATTTCCTTCCTAGTACTTAGAGATCTCCCTGGAGACTATAAGCTCCATGAGGACAGAGTCCTCATGTCTAGTTCTTCTTTCTATCCTCAGGCTCTCAAGTAGTGCCTGGCACAGAACAGAAATGTGCTGGGTTGCCAGTGGTCAGCTCCATATTAGGGCCCCCCCATTTTACATTCTCCTCCACTCTGCAGGGAGAAAGCTAAGAACTGTATTTTCCAGAGGACTTTCCCCTGAATGATTCCAGGTTAAATTCTGCCAACAAAGACACATATGTGAGATCTGAAAGGCAGAAGAGAAGAAGAAACCATTATTTTCCAATATAGCTTCAACCAGTCAACTCAGATCATAAGAGGCTGCTTCCCTAGACTTCTGGGAAAATATCAGACAAACCCAAAAAGATGAATATTCTTTTTTTAAATGGGGTGGGGGAGGGAGACAGTATTGAAAAAAAAGAGGCAGTGGAAATGTTCCAGGTTAGAAGAAACTAAATAGACATAACAACTAAATGCAATTCCTGACCTTAGACTAGATCCTATATTGGACAGGAAAACTCTATAAAGGAAATTATTGGGCAATTGACATAACTGGGATATGAATGAAAAATTAGATAAAAGTGATATATCAAAGTTAAATTTACTGTTCGGGTTATCCTTATTCTTAGGAAATATATATTGAAATATTTAGGGGTAAAGGGGCCATGATGTATGTAATTTATCCTCAAATGATTCAGATAAAATTTATATATAATATATAATTTAAGTATATCTAAAAGAGAGGGAGCACATGCATAAATCCTACAGCAAATGAAATAAAATGTTAGGTGGGTCTGGGTAAAAGGTGTATGTGGGTGTTCATTACACCATTGCTATTCTTTCAATCTGTCAGTAAATTTGAAATGATTTCAAATGATGTGTATATAAATCACTAAATAAGCTATAGAATAACGCAAAACAAACTAGGACACTTGTCTTAATTATCCAGTAGGCCCAGACTGACAGCTACATGATTGAAAAGCAATACATTTTATGCTGTTTTTCTAATTCCCCAGTGAACAAAAGGTGAATTTACTCTTCTTACAGATTGATCAAGGATTTGCCTCACCCCAAACTAAATTTATATGTACCTAATAGTGACATCATTTATTTGTCATACTGAAAACTAAGGAACTAGGTTTATGCTCATCTCTGTCTTATCAGAAATACAAGGCATAATACCCTATGCTAAAATAAATTCCAGGTAGATTATGAATTACATGTAAAACATATAAACATGGGTATAAAAATGACATATAAAATACACCACTATAGTAATTTTTTATCTTTGGCTAATAGGACTCTGCATGACTCTTTTTCTTTTTTCTTCTCCTTCATATTTTACCAATCTTCTATAATAAGTATGTATTGTTGTATTTTTCAAAAATGCTGGGGAGGGGATGTAGCTCGATGGTTGAGCACCTGCCTCCCACATACAAGGCCCCAGGTTCGATCCCTGGTACCTCTGGGGGAAAAAAAAAAAGGAAAAAAATGCAAGGCACAATCAAGTTTTCCAACAAAATATAAATCCTACTCACTCTTTCAACACTGTGATGGCTAAGTTTATGTGTCATCTTGGCCAGGTTATGGTGTCCAGTTGTTTGGTCAAGCAAGCACTGGCTGATTGTTACTGTGAGGACATTTCATGGATTTAAATCATCAGTCAGGTGATTGTATCTATGGCTGTTTAGGTCTACAATTAACAAAGAAAGAGGTCTCATCTAATCAGTTGAAGTCCTGATGATGATTTCAGCAGGCAGAAGGGAGAATTTCTATCTCTACTTCAGCCAGCCAACTTCACCTGGGGAATTCATCAAAAACCTTCATTGGAGTTCCCAATTTGTGGGCTGGCCTATGGAATTTGGATTTGCCAATCCCCATGAACACATGAGCCAATTTTAATAATAAATCTCCTAATATTTACAAATATATATATATCTCCTGTCAGTTCTGTTTGTTTCCCTGGAGAACCCTGACTAATACACAAAAGGACACAATCACTGCTTTCTTCTGTAGGAAATTCCTAAATTATTTGCATATTACCTACCCTACCAGTAGAGGGATATTATACAACAAATGCCTTATTCTGCAATATTAGCACCTATAAATGACTAACAAAACATCAATCTCAATAAGCAATTATTGAATAAGCTTATTTCCTATAAAACAAGCTCAAAATATGTATACTACCTGCAAAGTTGAAATACTGCAGTAAATTTTTAAAAGTTAGTTCCAGATTAAATAAAAGTCAACCCAAATTTTAAATTTGAACATTATCAAGAGAATCTTTTAAAAAGGCAATATATTTTTTATAGTATTGGTATAGATAAGTTATTCATACTACCATATGAAAAGAAGAAATGTAAACATGATTTTATTTTATTTTATTTTTTTGAGGCACCAGGGCCGGGGATTGAACCCAGGACCTTGTATATGGGAAGCTGGTGCTCAACCACTGAGCCACATTGGCTCCCCTGAGTGGGTTTTTTCATTCATTTGCTTGTTGTTTGCTTTTGTTTTTAGGAGGCACAGGAATTGAACCTGGGACCTCCCATGTGGGAAGCAGGCACTCAACCACTTGAGCCACATCTACTGCCCTGGTTTTATTTTTAAAATATCCATTTTCAAATAAAATTAAAAACCTTTATAGTTGGAAGCCAGATAGCCCTAGGTTCAAATTCTGGTTCTGCAACTTATTTGCTTTATAACCTTGTGTTATACACAGGTTTAACTGCTCTGAGCCTCAATTTCTTATTTGTAAAATGGGAGAAATAATTCCTACCCATAAAGGATTGTAAAGATTAGGGATAATGTAAGTAAAGTACATAGCACAGTACCTGCAAATAATAAGTGCTCACTGAAAGTGGATATGATGGTAATAGCTGTAGTAGTAATTGTTGTTACTGCCAAAAGTATCATTAATAAAATATAATTTTTACCACCTATGTGAAAAGGCAGCAAATAGCACGTCATACCTTGACATGTCTGATTCTCAGATCCCTGGGTGTTTCTTGCAAAGATTTTTCCTCCATATTTTCTTAGTTGCTATGCTTTTAACAGAGAACAAGCAAGGGATGTTCACAAGCGGGACAGATTCTAGACAAATCCTGTGTGAGCAAGCCATCATCACGCAGCCACCCAGGTCCTATTCCTCACCTGGGTCTCCCTCTAACTCTCTATGGGGTTGCCCCAACACCCAACTCTAGCCCTGACATCTACCCACCCCACCCCACATGTTTCTCCACCTCTTAGGTCAAGCTCACCCAGTAGACATGGTAGGTTCCAGGGCAAGCAGGTAGGGCCAGATAAAACAAGGCCCCTTGAAAAGAGGAGCAAGGGGGCTGAACCAAGAGCTTCCAGGAGAAGAGGTCCACACTTCTGGCAGAGCAGTTGCCCTGTTCCACCTCAATTGGGCCGTAGCACATACAATCATTATTTACTGCATTGTAACTCACACAGAGGACAGCCATCTTTTATGAAAGGAAAGCAAAACTTGGGGATGAAACTAAGTGGCAAGGCAGCCAAGAAACAGGAAAGAGAGGCATCACAGCCAGAGCCCACAGGAACTGGTACAGGAGACTGTTTTTAAAATTGGGGTCAAAACTCCTAAGGGTTGGAAACTTTTGGTCTGAAAGACATTGAATGGCCTTTTGATACTGACACAAAGTTATCAGAATGGGTTCTTCCCACCATGCAAAGCCTTTTTCCCCCTTTCTCCAATGACTGAATTTTTTCCCTGTGGTTTCTCTTCCATATCATCTATCACATCTTCATCTTATTTTCTCCTAGCTACTGTTTTTCTGCATGGAGAGTCCTGATACACATTCTACTTTCCCAGAAATATATATTTATATGTATAGAAATATAAATATGTACATGAATTTGAAGACCAAAATTACCCATGGAAATCTTCCATTTAGGGATATGGTTTGGATGGAAAGGAAAGATAGAATGAATTCATCTTATTTATTCATTAACCCATTCATTCATTTATTCAAAAAATATCTGAGTCACCTTCTCTGGTGCTGGGAACCAAACCTGGGACCTCCCATGTGGGAGGTGTGCGCTCAACTGCTTGAGCCAATCTGCTCCCACCTCAGTCAATTTTAGAATGTTTTCATTCTCCAAAATACATCCACATTGTTTTCCATCTCTGGGAATTTAGTGGCTCATCGACTAGACAATAACTTTGAGACATGCAATTAAGGAAAATTGAACACTTGGGTGAAGGCTCAAATTCCAGAAAATAAAACTGTTCTTCATGTGCATATTACCTGCAGATTCTTGGCACCTAGAATAGCACCTGCTACATAAATGCTCAATAATATTTGTTGAATGAAGATTGAATGAAGAGGTGGAGTCAATGTCACTCAGGCAAGGGAGTAAAGAGTTTATTAAGACACAAAAAAAGAGAAAGTATACAACCCGAGACATGGATTGCAGGCCGTGCTACAGGCTTGCTGTGTACAGCTGAGGAAATCCCAACATTATCCTTCAGTGAGTAGTGCACAGGGAATTCTTCCGCAAACACAGATTTGCAAGCAAACTAAGTGAAAAGGAGAAGCTGAGCCTGAGGTGCCCAGTCTTCTATTGTCCTGAATGATTGCACAAGCAAGCTCAATGAAGTTCTGGAGGCCAGAAGTCTGAAATCAAGATGTCGGCAGGGAAGTGGATGTGGCTTGGGCGGCTGGGCACCCGCCCAACATGGGGGATCCTGGGTTCGGTTCCCGGTGCCTTCTAAAAAAGAGAAACAAACAACAAGCAGACAACAAGCAGACATCGAGCAAAAACAGCAAGCAGACAACAAGCAAGACAATGAGCAAACAATGAGCAGACAACAAGCAAAAACAAACGAGCAGGAAACGGATGTGGCTCAGGTGGTTGAGCATCGCCTCCCACATGGGAGGTCCCAGGTTTGGTTCCCGGTGCCTTCTAAAGAAAAAACAAAAACAGACAATAGGCAAAATCAAGCAAAAACAACAAGCAAACAGATGAGGGAACCATGTGGGGGGATGGAATAAAAAAAAAAAATGAAATTTAAAAAACGTTTTAAAAAAATATCTATTGAGTGACTGCTCTGAGCTAGGTATTATTCTTGGAATTGGAGATGGGCATGGGGTAGATAGAGAAGACAAAGGTCCCTGCCCTCATGAGCCCTCATGGAGCCTACCCTAACAAGGGGAGGGGACACAAATTATAAACAAGTTAACCACAGAAAAGATAACCACATAGTGTAATGAAAGAAATAAACAAGGTGAATGCAGTGACATCACCTAAGACTGACTGGGGTGGAAGAACTTTAGCCACATAATATTCATCAGCCCCACCACTACCATCACTCTTCTTCAAGAAAGACAATTGAAACTCTCTCAGTCTTATGTAAATTGCTATGCAAATACATCTTTTTTTTTTTTCTTTTTTAGGAAGTACTGGGGATTGAACCCAGAACCTGGTACACAGGAAGCAGGTACTCAACCACTGAGCTACATCCACTCCCCAATGAGAGTTGGTTGGTTGGTTTGTTTTTAGGAGGTACCAGAGATTAAACCCAGGACCTCATACATGAGAAGCAGGCTCTCAACCACTCAAACTACATTTGCTCTCATAGGAATTTTTTTTTGTAGGAGGTACCAGGGACTGAACCTGGGACCTCATATATGGTAAGCAGGTGCTCAACTACTTGAGCTACATCTGCTCCCCAAATACATCTTAAAAGACAAGTTCCCTAGCCAAAGGCACCACCAGAACCTCCCACCATCACACACTTTCAACTAAATTATTGCCTCTAAAATACTCTGGAGCCATCACAGGGA
>JAQZBX010085611.1:0-13103 GCA_029593785.1 Cabassous unicinctus
CTTTATTAACTAAGCCACAAGAAATTTATTAGTAATAACTTTGCTAAGTTTTCTGCTTTTCTGGCAGTTGAACCAATTCCACTTGTGATTTACACATTAAATCCACTCACAAGACTGTATTGACATCTAAAGACTCATTTTTAAGTTACTGTTCACTGTTAAGCAATTTGTAACAGGTGGACACCAAAATCTGATTTCCTAGGCACAAGCAAACTTACAAAGTTAAACACAGATTTCAAAGTTGAACAGAAAGTTAAGCACAGATTAAAACAGAAGAGAGAATTTTATACCCTTAGCATTTCTAGGAACTTTTTGATATTAGTTGAGAGCACATGAGGTTTCTTATTTTCCAGGAGATGTTTAGTAACCAGTTTGAATCTTGATCTCTTTTCACACCTTTTATAGGCACAACTGAGCTTATAGGTGTATTTCCTCATTTCTTTAGGGAGACATGACATGAGGTTTCTGGCACTTAGATTGATCTGTCCTCCTCTTTTACACTGGTTTAACTGGAATTCAGGGTCACACAAAGAGGCTATTCTTGGCTATACTGGCAATGTAGACCAGCAGTAGGCAAGATCCCTGATTTATGAGAGACACTCCTATGAGAAGTTTACTGATAAGCTATAGACTATGCCATTATTCTAGGAAGAATGAAGAAGTACTTTTAGTCAACTGATACGGTGTCCCAGAGTCTAAGTCTGACTAAAACATTCACCATTCCAAATAATTTGGAGCTGATGCTCTGGTCTCAATGTCCTGAGAATTTAATCCAGAACCTTGTAGATGGGTGTTTCCATGGCTGACCTAGGTCTTGAGGGATGCCTGAAATCCCAAATTTCAGACCAAAGCACCCAAGATGGATTGGAGCAGTTATCCAAACTGAAGCACCTGAGAAAAGTCTCAGAGGATATTTGGCTGCTTTCTGAATGCAAGGACCCAAGGAATGGGATCTGTTCAGAGTTTACTGTTCTGGTTCTCAGCACTCTTGCATTCCAGAGTCCAAGACTGACTGCACTGTTACCCAAACAGAAGCTTCTGAGCTAAATCTCAGGGAACATTTGGTTGCTCTCTGAATAAAAGTGCCCAAAGCCTCTTAGGTCTTGGTGGACATTCAGAGTTACTTCTCTGGTTCCTGCCAAACTTGAAATCACAGAAAGCCTCCTGCTGGGTATTTCCAAGTCTGATTTAGACTTGGGAGATAGACCAAATAGATTTTGAGGTTGAATAGATTTCAGACTGAAGCAGTCAAGCCAAATATTGCTCCTTCCTGGAGAAGGGGCAAAAAGCTTCTTCTACCTATTCTTACAGAAGTATTAAAAGCATTCTTAGGAACTAGGAGTTTCTCAGTTATACCAGCCATCAAGAGGCCATTAAGTGATTAGAGATCAATTGTTCTAGCTAACAGAGATTGGAGCCCTGAAGCAATAACTTCCTCACTAGCAAATGCATTTTCAGTTTTACATTTTTTAAGATATTCCAAAGCATTTTAACACAAACCTGTAATCAGAAATTCAGTAGTAGGATATAGGAAGGTAAAACATGGGTAAATGTTATTTCTGAAAGGAGCCCTGGCCTGTGACCCCCATGAGTAAAGGAAACCCCATAGCATCAATCTTTGGCCCTGTCTACTGTCTTCCAACCCCATCCTAGACCAGGTAGCAGGGTGTAGTCTATAGGAAGGCAGGCTTGCAAAAGTATGGACCCATGGGGGGCTTGGTCCCTGGCTCTGAGTCACTACCATCATGGCTGCCAAGCAAAGAGGGTGGAAGATGACAATGGAAGCCAGGCCTTAGGCAGAGTTGTTGGCTGCTAAAAGGGCTTGAAAAAGCATGTTAGCAGTGCTCAGGGTTTGGCCAGGGGAACTCTGTCTTGGCAAGACCCTGTTTTGAGCCCCTGCCCTGTGCCCCTGACCTCCTGGCTAGAGTCAGTATCTCACAAGCCTAGGTGCACCAGGCACAGATGCAGAGAATTCCCATACCCTGACCTCTTCCCCCCAGGATTACATCCCATGGGGCCTTGTAGGAGAACCTGTTTAAAATGGATAACCAAAAGAAGTCATTAAACAGGCCATAGGCCATACTGTCACTCACCAATAACCTCTTGGGTGGCAGCAACAAATATGTAATGATTTTGTCTAGGTTTTTGACTTTGCTTCAAAAAGTGAATTTCAAGAGCATACCACATTGATTAGGCCAGTAATTTACTAAGGTAAGGAAGGAAGTGAAATGGGAGAAAATAACAGTTCAAAGGTCCCAGGTAGAGAGAAGGGGCTGAAGAATGATAAAAAGGACTGATTTAAAGACTACAATTTCCCATTATAAATTATAAATGCCCAGGGTTTACTTGTATGTTGATCCATGTGGGGAGACAAGGCAACAGCAGGCTGCAGAAGGCAAGGAGAGATAGAAAGATTCAGGCTTTGCATTTGCTTTTTAAACCATTAATTATTCCACCCCCTTGCTAATGGCATGGGAGGAGTTACAGCTGTTTGGTGTTTTGATTAATTACACCACCCATAAATCACCCAGGAACCCCCAATGATAATGTCCTTGGAGAATATCTGGGGCTTCTCCTGGCTTCCACAGGAAATCTTGTTCTGAATGGCAGAGTCATGTGAGAGTCTTCTACCAGCCGTCTTGGGGGCATTGATATATACATGGATTTCTTGCCAGGTTCCAGATCCAACTATTGGTTCCCTATCTAGCCTGCTTCATATAGGCAGTGCCTAATAAAAGAAAACAGGGCACTATGACAAGCCCTCAATTTTATTGCAAGTAACTATGAATCTTATTTTTCAAAAATTGAAACTTATTGGTTGCCATAAGTTCCATGGTGACAGGTTGAGAAGAATAGAATATATGGAACACAGGGCATTTTTAGAGCATTAGAATTGTTCTGCATGATTTTACAATAATATATACAGGCCATTTTAAATTTCATCTAAAGCTATTAAAATTTACGGTCCAAAATGTAATCTGTAATGTCAACCATTGACCATGCTTAGTAACAATGCTTCAATATTTACACATCAATTGTAACAAATATACCACCAACATACAAAATGTTATTAATTGGGGTAAGTTGAAAAGAGGGAGAGTGCGGCTATATGGGAATCCCCTATATTTTCTATTTGATTTTTTTTTTTATCCTAAAGCTTCTTTGAAAAAAAAATGAAAAAAAATAAATAAATAAAGACATTGAGGGTATGTACAAAAGAAAATGTCATTGTATATACAAGAAAAGAGATTTTACAGTGATGAAAGACACAATGTATATTTTTATATTATTGCAATTATTTTATTTTATTTTTGTATTTTATTAGTTCTTTTTAAAACTATTATTATTATTTCATTTTCTTATTAATTTTAAGTGGTTATATTTTTGGCTTCATTTTCGGAGGGTTTTGGATTTCAGAAGGATCACAACTGTGGCAGGGGATGATCACTGCTGAGGGGTGTCAATGATGGGGGATGTATTGGGAAGCGCATGACTCTTAGGCATATGTGTATTTTCAATTGCTCTTTGCGCATTGTCTAAGTAGGTGAAGTTCCACACAATAACCAAAAGAAGATTGAATACTCATTCTAGGGAGTACTGGTATATTCTCAAAAAAGATGACACATATCCCCTGAGTACAACAGCAGTGCCTAGGGAAGGAAAACAGACTATTAAATCAGGGCCTTGATATTGATGATTGTACTCAAGAATTTATTCTTTTGTAATTGAAATTTAGCTTAGTATTTTATATTGCCTAAGAATTACCTCCTGAAACCCTCCTTATTGGTCAAATGTGTCCTTATTATAAGCCAAACTCACCATTTAAATACACTATCTTCCCTCCTATTGAGGGATATCACTCTAAGGAATGAGCCTCCCTGGGACTGAGGGATTATTACTAAGTGTCAACTAGCAAAGCATCTGGAAAAGACTGTGAACAAAAGGGGGAAATATTAAATATTAATGAGTTTTAAGGCTCAGAGATTTCAAAGTAATTCAGAATTTCATTCCAGAGTTTATGCTTAGGCACATCTCAGCAGGGTCTCAATGACTGCCATAGTAAATATTTCCTCAAGCAGTAGGTCTCCTGTGGGCTCTAGAGACATCCATACACTATGTAGGGCAGATAGCTCAGGAATTTGGCACCTTGTCAATGGGCTTTTCTTTGGAATTTATGTCCCCCAGTGTAACAATGTTAAACTAATTTATAGTTTCCCTACACAAGGTTCCTGTGGCCCTTTTATTTGAATCTATATTTAACACTATACTTATAAAATATTTGTCACAGAGAGGTAAATCTTTGATCTGCTTATGTGTCAGTTGTACCCCGAATCTCAGCAGAGGTGCAACACCTACTCTCTATTTCATTGAACTCATCCGGGAAACAAAACAATGAGATAATGATAGACAACATTCTTCCAAAGGAATAGAGAGTGTCTGCAACTGCAAGCAATATAGTTGCACCCATCTGTCCCATGGAATCTAAGCCTCATCTCAATTATAAACAGAGTGGGCATCACCATCCCCAAATCCTCAAGATAGCTGAATGAATAATAGACTAAAGTAGATTTATTATTTTTCTATTATAAGGTTATCATTATTCTAGCAATGGAAGAATATTTATCATTGATATATAGGTGGTGGTCACCAGAGGTTCTGAGGGGAGGGAGAGGGAAGAATAGTTGTAAAATGGTAGTATTTTTGGAAAATTGGTATTGTCCTGCATGACATTGCAATGATGGATACAGCACAGTATATATTTTGTCATAACCTACAAATTTTTGCAGGTTAGGGTGTAAACTGTAATGTAAATTATAGTCCACAGCAATGCTACAATATGGGTTCATAAACTGTAAAAAATGTACCACAATAATGAAGAATGTTGTTAATGTGGGACAATGTGGGTGAGTGTGGGTGTGGATGTAGGTTACATGGGAATCCCCTATAGTTTTATGTAACATTTATGTTATCTAAAACTTCTTAAAAAATAAAAAAAATTAAAAATGTTAATATGCAAAAAAAGTTGTGCTTCTATACAACAGTAATGTGTAATCTGAGGAGGAAATCAGGAGAAAAAATCCAGTTACAATACTGACAAAAAATCAAATATTTAGTAATAAACTAGACTTAATGGTATTCTGTTGTAGACATAATGTGATTCAAGCAATGGAAGAAATTACAACACTGAGATGGAGCCAGTGGCCACTGAACGCTTTTGGGGAAGGGAAGGGAAAAGAAGTTGTAATACAGGTGCTTTTTCAGGACTTGGGAATTATCCTGAGTAACATTACAAAAACAGATATAGGGCATTTTACATAAGCATATAACATGCAGAACTGTGTGGGAGAGAGTGTGGTCTACAATGTGAACTATGGTCCATGCTTAGTGGCAAAGCCCAAGGATGTGTATATCCATTGCAGGTGATGTGCCACACTAATGAAAGATGTTTATGTGGGATGTTATGGGAGGTGTGGGAGGTGGGGAACATGGAAATCCCTGTAACTTTGTGTAACATTTATGTAATCTAAACATCTTTTAAAATATATATATGTATAAAAAGAATTGTATTCAGAATCCTACAAACATTGCTAAAAGAAAACAAAGAAGTCTTAAATAAATAGAAGTAAAATTCATTTACAGCTTTAACACACTCCCAAACAAAATTCCTACTTTGCAAATATGAAAAAGACAATTATCAAATTTATTTGGAAAGTTAATGGGCCCCAAATAACCAGAGAAAAAAAATCTTGAGAAGTAAGAATAAATTTGGAGGACTCTAACTTCAAGTCTATAAAACATATTACAAAACTACAGTGGCAAAACAGCATGTCACTGGCAAAAAGATAGATATATTGACCAATGGCATCAAATTGAGAGTTGAGAAATAGATCCTTATATCTAAGGTCAATTGATTTTTGACAAGGCTTCCAAGTCCACTAAATTTTCACAGAAAAGTCTCTTCAACAAATGATGCTGGAAGACCTGGATATACATATCCAAAAGAAAGAAAAGGACACCAATTTCACACCCCAGACAAAAATTAACTCAAAATGGATCAAAGATCTACATATAAAAGCTGGAACCATAAAACTCCTAGAAGAAAACATAGGGAAGAATCTTTAAGATATTATGGAAGGTGATGGTTTCTTGGTCCTACACCCAAACACAAGCAGTTAAAGAAAAACATAGGTAAATGGGAAATCTTAAAACCTTAAAAAAACAAAATTTGTTCTTCGAAGCACTATGAAAAATGTCAAAAGGATTCCTATTCAATGGGAGAAAATATCTGGAACCCAAGTATCCAATAATGGTTTTATATGCATGATATATAAAGAGATCATATAACTCAATGGTAACAAGAAAAACAACCAAACTGACTTATTGACCAAACACTTGAAGAGACATTTAAAAAAAAAAAAAAATGACTGAAAAGCACATGAAAAGATATTCAACCTCATTAGCTAATAGTGGAATGCAAGTCAAAACTACAATGAGATACCATTTCACAACTTATGGAATGGTCATTATCCAAAAAAACCCAGAAACCTGCAAGTGCTGGAGAGGATGTGGAAAAATAGGAACATATTTCACTGTTGGGAGGGATGTAGAATGTTACAGCTGCTGTGGAAGAATGTTTGGTGATTCCTCAGGAACTATATACAGATCTGCCATAGGATCCAGAAATCCCACTACTGGGTATATACTCAGAAGAACTAAAGCAGGGATTCTAACAAACATTTGCACAATGATGTTCATAAAAGCACTATTCACAATAGCCAAAAGTTGGAAGCAACCCAAGTGTCCATCAACTGACAAATGGATAAACAAAATATGACATGTACATAGGTGGAATATTATACATTTGTAAAAAGAAATGAATTTTTCATGTTTGTGACAACATGGATGAAACTTGTGGATATTAGTTTGAGTGAAATAAGTCAGGCACAAAAGGATAAATATTGTATGACCCCACTAATATGAATTAAGTATAATGAGCAATGGCATGGAGTTAATAGCTGGAATATTGCTCACTAAACTATAGAATGATGGTAGAGAATGGGGAACTGAGTCTTAATTTGTGCTGAATTTGTAATAATGTTGACTGTAAATGTGTGGAAATGGATAGAGGTGATGGTAGCACATTATATGATTGTAATTAGTGGGGCAAATATAGGGGTGTGATTGTGGTTGAAATGAAAAGTTTAAGGGGTGTATGTCACTAGAAGTAAAGCTAGGGGATGAATCATGGGACTGTATAGCATAATGAACACTGTTGTGGACAATAAGGGACATCGATAGTACAAATATAAGAATGTTCTTCCACGAATTATTAAATATGCATATTAATATTACAAGATCTTAAGAACAGGGTATGTAAGGTCAAAAAGACCCCTAAAGTAAACTACAGACTGTAGTGAATATTCACTGTAGTGAATATTGAGAAGAGAAGGGAAAGGGAACAGAGAGTGTTGAAGGAGATAATGGCTGAAAACATCCCAACTCTTTTGAAGGAGATTGACATACATGTCCAGAAAGCACAGTGCACCCCAAACAATATAAATTACAACTGGCCTACTCCAAGACATATACTTGTCAAAATGTCCAATGTTCAAGACAAAAAGAAAATACTTAAGGCAGCAAGAGAAAAGAGAACCATCACATACAAGGGAAGCTCAATAAGATTAAGTGCTGATTTCTCCTCTGAAACCATAGAGGCAAGAAGGCAGTGATATGACATAGTCAAGGAACTAAAAGAAAAAAACTTCCAGCTAAGAATTCTCTCCCCAGCAAAGATGGCATTCAAAAATGATGGAGGGTTCAAAATAGTCACAGGTAAACAGAAATTCAGAGAGTATGCCAATAAGAAACCAGCCCTTCAAGAAATACTAAAGGAAGTTCAGCAGGTTGAAAGGAAAAAAACAGTAGAGAGAGAGAGTTAGAGGAGAGTGTAAGAACAACTATAAAGACAGAAAGATAAATAAAAACGACATATGACATACATAAAGCCAAAGAAAATATGGCTGATGTAAGTAATTCCTTGAGAATAATAACACTGAATGTTAATAGATTAAACTCATGAGTCAAGAGACACAGATTGGAGGAATGGATAAGGAAACATGACCCATCTATATGTTGTCTACAAGAAACCCATCTTAGACCCAGGGATTCAAGGAAGCTGAAAGTGAATAACTGGAAAATAATTTTACAAACAAACAATAACCAAAAAAAAAAAAAAAAAAAAAAAAAAAAAACGGTGGGAGTAGCTATACTAATATCACACAAAATAGACTTTAAATGCAAAACTATTGTAAGAGATGAAGATGGACACTACATTAGTAAAAGGGGTAATTTTTCAAGAAGAAAGAACAATAATAAACATTTATGCCCCTTATGGCACCTCAAAGCACATGAGGCAAACACTGGAAAGACTAAGTGGAGAAATAGATGCCTCTAAAATTATAGCGGGGGATTTTAATATACCATTATCACCATTAGACAGAACATTTTGACAGAAAATCATTAAAGAAACAAAGACTCTGAATAATACGTTAAAGCATCTGGACCTAATATATACAGAATGTTACATCCAAATACATTGCAATATACATTCTTCTCAAGTGCACATGGACCATACTCCAAGATAGACCACATGCTAGCATTGGACAAATTCAGCACCCCTTTCTGATAAAAACACAGCAAAAGATAGTAATAGAAGGTAATTTTCTGAACATGATAAAGGGTAAATATGAAAAACCCACAGCTAACAGCATCTTTGATGGTGAAATCCTGAAAGCTTTCCCTCTAAAATTGGGAACAAGACAAGGATGCCCACTATCACCGCTCCTATTTAACACCGCCTTAGAAGTGCTTGCTCGAGCACTGAGGCAAGGAAAAAATATAAAAGCATCCAAATTGGAAAGGAAGACATGAAACTTTCATGAGTTGCAGATGACATGATCATATACATAGAAAGCCCTGAGAAATCTATAACAAAGCATCTAGAATTTATAAATAAGTTCAGTAAATTTGCAGGCTATAAGATCAATGTTCAAATATCAGTAGCATTTTTGTACACCAATAATGAACAATCTGAGGAGGAAATCAAGAAAAAATATAATTTTAATAGTAACTAAAAGAATCAAACACCTAGGAATAAATTTAACTAAAAATGTGAAGGACTTACATGCAGAAAAATACACAACACTGTTAAAGGAAATCAAAGAACACTTAAATAATGGAAGAATATTCCCTGTTCATGGACAGAAAGATTAAACATCATTAAGATGTACATCCTACCTAAACTATTTTACAGATTTATTGCAATCCCCCCAAAAATCAACACAGTATTTTTTAATGAATTGGAAACACTAACTACAAAATTTATTTGTAAGGGTAAGAAGCCTCAAAGCATCAAGGACATATTGAAAAGGAAAAATGAAATTGGAGGTATCACACTACGTAACTTTAAAACATACTACAAAGGTAAAGTGATCAAAACTGCATGGTATTGGCACAAGGATAGACATCCAACCAATGGAACCTAATTGAGATTCTGATATAGATCCTTATATACACAGTCGTCTGATATTCAACAAGGCCACCAAGCCCACTCAGGTGGGAGAGAATGGCCTCTTCAGCAAGTGGTGCTTGGAGAACTGGATATCCATATCCAAAATAATGAGAGAGGAACACCATCTCACACCTTATACACAAATCAACTGAAGATGGAACAAAGATCTACGTGTAATAACCAAGACCATAAAGACCTTGGAAGATAATGTAGGGAAGCATCTACAGGACCTTGTAATAGGAAATGGTTTCATGAACTTCACAGCCAAAGTGGGAGAAACAGAAGGAAAAACAGATGAACATGATCTCCTCAAAATTAAAATCTTTTGCTCCTCAAAGGACATTACCAAGAAAGTAAAAAGACAGCCTACCCAATTGGAGAAAATATTGGCAACCATATATCTGATAGGAGCCTAATATCAAGCATAGATAAAGAAATTCTATATCTTGAAAATAAAAAGACAAACAACCCATTTAAAAAATGGGCAAGTGACCTGAAAAGACACTTCTCTGAGGAAGAACTACAAATGACTAAAGAGCACATGAAAAGATTCTCAACACCACTAGCTATTAGAGAAATGAAAATCAAAACTACAGTGAAATACCATCTTACACCCATTAGAATGACGGCTATTAAAAAACAGCTAACTATAAGCATAGGAGACGATGAGGAGGAATGTGAACCCTCATCCACTGCTAGTGGGTATGTAGAATGGTCCAGCCATTGTGGAGGACAGTTCAGTGGTTCCTCATAAAACTAAATGTAGAGCTTCCATATGATCCAGCAATTCCACTGCTGGGTATATACCCAGAAGAATTGAAAACAAAGACACAAACAGATATATGCACACCAATGTTCATAGCAGCATTGTTCACTATTGCCAAAAGTTGGAATCAACCCAGGTGCCCATCAACAGATGAATGGATAAACAAAATGTGGTACATACATACAATGGAATATTACTCAGTTGTAAGGAGAAATAAAGTACTAACACACGGGATAGCATGTAATAATCTTGAGGACTTTATATTGAAGCAAGCCAGGCATTGAAGGATGAACAGTACATTACCTCACTGATACAAATTAAGGAAATTGAGCAGTCTGAGAGAGCTATTGTCTGGAAGATAGGTTTACAAGAAATAGAAAGAGAGGAGAAGGTTGTGAGCCATCACTCATAAAGATGTAATCTATGGTAAGGTGAAAGAGTGTAGTTGCATAGAGAAGGGATAGGATAGGGACGTAGTGATATTATTGGGTTGGGTGTTGCAGGGTTGACAGGTGGATAGATTGGGAAGTGTAGGTTAAAAGGTTCAGGGTACTGGGGCAAAGGTTGGGAGAGGGACCAGGTGAACACTGGGGATTTGTGGGTATATGGTTGAAAGTACAAAATTGGGAATGCTGTCATGGCAATATGACAAGGAAGGGTTACTGGTTTAGAATGCTGGATGGGGCAGGGCATTTGGGACAGAGTGCACCTCGAGGAGGCATCTAGGGAGTATGTGAGTGATCATTTTGTCATAATGTGTTGTATCATTGGGTGGAGACTCATATAATGAGTGGGAAGAAGTTGGATCCCCATCCTTGGGAAGACCAGTTTGTTCAGAATAGACAAGCGGGAGTCTCTCAAGAGCAAGGGTGTTTCCTAATAGGAGAGGACAAATCAGTGTGTCAAGACCTCAGTCTTGTTGCATGTAACTATGTATCTTGTCATCCAACGAGTTAAGCCAGGGGGTGGCCATTGGCTCTGGGGATTAGGGAGAGGGGAATGGAACAGATCTAGCATTGAGTATATAGTGGTCAGTGGAAATGTTCTGCATGATCTTACAGTGATGGATGCAGGACATGGTATATATCATCAAAATTTATAAAAGTGTACTGTCTAAAATATAAACCATAGTGTAAACCATTGACCATGTTTAGTACCTATGTTTCACTATTTGTATATCAGTTGTAACAAGGCTACCATCCACCTATAAAAAGGCATTAATATGAGAGGAAGGAAAGGGGTAGGATATGGGGTATATGAGAGTCTCCTGTATTCTGTGTGTGACTTTGCTGTGAGCTAAACCTTCTTTTAAAACAAAATGAAAAATAGTGAGACACTGGGGAATGAGTGGGGGAAGGTGCCATGGTACAGACAGGACACCAGATATTGCAGTGATGAAAGGCAAAATGTCAAAAAATTTTAAAAAGATTTTTCAATTTTTTTAGTATCCCAATCTTTTAATTTAATTTAATTTTCAGTTTTTTAAACAAATTTTATGTATTTTATCTCTTATATTTAAACTTATCATTATTATTCCATTTTCCTATTAGTTGTATTCAGCTATTGTAATGGTGTCATCTTTGAAGAAGCTTTGTATCACAGAACGGTTACAACTGGGGCAGGTGAGGATCATTGGTGTGGGGTGTAAGGGATAGGGGATGTATGGGAGGATGTTCACCTGAGCATACATATATGGTCTATAAAAATGCTCAAATTTTCATGGGGCATTGTCACAGTGGGTAGAGACTCACACAATAAATGGGAGAATACTGAATTCCCACCCTGGAGAGCTCTGCCACATTCTTTAAGGGAGCAGCAACAGTCCCCCAAGTGCAGGAGCAGTGACTGGAGAAGAAGAATGATCCACTGATGGGCCCTTGATATTGATGACTAGGCTTATGAGCCTTTGCTCTTGAAATTGAAACTTAGCCTATTGTTATGGGGTGCCTAAGAGTTGCCTCCTGAGAACCTCCTTGTTGTTCAAATTTTGCCTCTCAGTAAGCCAAACTCAGCATATGAATGCATTGCCTTCCCCCCAGCGTGGGACATGACTCCCAGGGTGAGCCTCCCAGGCACCGAGGGATTGCTACCAAGCACCAACTAGTAATGCTATTTGAAAAACACCTCAAATAAAAGCTTGAAACGGTAAAGACAAATGAGTTTGTAAGGCTAGGAAACTTCAAAGTGAGTCACGAGTTCATCCCAGAGGTTATGCTTATGCACATCTCAGCAGGATCTAATAGAATTCCAAAGTGGATACCACTCCAAGTAGTGGGGCTCCTGGGGGCTCTGGAGACACCCAGGTCCTATGGTCAGGGCCAATGGCTCTGGGGCTTAATACTTGCCAGTGGGCCCTACTCTGGAGTTTGTGCTGCTGAGAGTGACAGAGTTGGACTCAACTATATCTTCCCAGCATATGGCTCATTTGTCCCTTCTTTTCAAACCTATACTTGGTCCTGGGGTTTGTATGTGTACATCCAGAGACTCAAGTATTTGGACTGCCCCTATACCATCTGGGCCTGCAACTTTGGTGGAGCTGCAACACTTACTCTACACCTCATTGGACTCACCCAGGACAACTGGTGGGGAGATTATGATGAACAATGGTTGTCCCAAGGAATGGAGAGGGTCTGCAGCTGCAGGAAGGATAATTCCATCCATCTTCCCCATGGGATATAAGCCCCTTCTCAATTGGAGGTGGAGTGGATGTCACCATCCCAGAGTCCTCAGGATGGGGGGAAGAGATATGGAGCACAGTGGACTTAC
>JAQZBX010085612.1:0-13106 GCA_029593785.1 Cabassous unicinctus
GCTGGAGAGTTCAAGGAAGGCTTCCTGGAGGAAGAGGCATTATGATAACTTTGATCATTGTTCAGCAAACATTACTCTCCTAGGAGCAGAGTATGCTTCCCTGCTCCATTGATGCTAGGCTGAGCCATGTGACTTGCTTTAGCCAAGGGGAGGTGAGTGAGCACAATAGAGAGAGAGGTGAGTGTGGTCATCTCATGCTCCTGCCTTTGCCATGAGAAGAAGTGGTCCAGGGAGAAGGAAAGATGGGAGGATCAGTGCCCAACCCAGCCTTCCTCTCAGAGCCACACCCACCCGAGCCTCCTTACATCAGTTGATCTCCAGCTGATGCATGAATGACAATGAAGTATGGGGTTAAGCTTCTGAGTTTGGTGTGGTTTGTTATGCAGCGTTTTGGTGGGAATTGCTGCCTACAATAGGTATTAATTAGGATTTTAAGGAAGATTAAGATTTGAGCTACAGAAGACATACAGGGTTTCCCAGGTGGAAACAGAAACATAAAAACAAGAAAGTGGGAAGTTTAAGCTTTGCAGAAAAAGAGCAAATGATATGGAGAGGGATTCAATAGGACCAGAGGTTGGATGCATTGGAGGGACTCTAGATTTTAGATGTTTGAAGGACAATCCAAGGAATTTGTGCTATATCCCAAAAGGGATGGAGACCCATGGAAGGTTTTATGCAGTGGTGGAGCCTGATTAGAATTGTGTTATGGTAAGATCATTTGAACATATTGGCACGTGTCAGATATATTGGAAAAACAGTAGTATCAACAACAAACATTTACTGAGCATTTACCAAGCACTTGTTCAAGAGCTTTGCCCACATCATTAGAAATCAGAACTATGATTATCCCCATCTCACAAAGGAAACTAGACATGTAGAGATTAAAGCAGCTTGCAGAGGACACACAGGCCATTCAGCTCTAAACAATTTAGAAACTTAAGTTAGATGAATGGAAAGAAATTGCTAGGAGTGGTAGAGGGGACAGTAGGGCAGCTGGAATTTGCAAATCCCTGTCAAGGGTTCTTTCCATTGTACTGCTGGAGGCTGGCACAGATGGTGGCATAGGGAAAGAGAGAAGGAAACTGGGTCAATCAAACCAGAAGGTCAACTGTAGGAGCACGTGGGTAATTCCTCAAAAGGATGCACCTACCTGCCGTGAAACCATGTCCCTAGAAGTACGGTGATCAGAAGAAGCTTAGAAGCCTTGTGAGTTCTGGTGCTGTGTGAAGTGCTAAGTTAAGGTTTAACTTTCTTTAAAGGAGATGTGGGCACAGCAAAGGGAGGGAAAAAAAGCAGGAGATGAGAGTGGGGTGGGGAGAGGACAGAGCTGCCTCCAGATTCTAAGCAACCTTCAGGCGCATTAGAGAAAGGCAGCTTCTCTGCCAAGGAGCTCCTCTGGGTGCACGTGGCTCTCATCGTGAGCCCAGGGCGGGCCGAGGTGTTCGCAGGAGATTTCAGCCCTCCTGCTCAGCCGGCAGCATGGCTGACTGTGTGACCGTCCTCTCTGGCTCCTTGCAAGGGTGAGCGGCAGCGTTTCTTTTGGTTTCTGTTGTTGTTTGTATGTTTGTAATAAACTTTTTATTTTCAAATATTTTTAGATTTATAGAAAACTTGCACAGAGAGTTCCCATATGCCCCCAGCCACTGTCTCCTATTGCCAACATCTTTCACGCCCGTGGTTCATTTGTCACAGCTAAGAAGCCAGCCTTGATACATTACTGTCTACTAAAATGCTTCGGTGTTTGGATTTTGTCACTTTGCCTGGTTTTTATTCACTCTTTTCCTTATGATTATAAAATTATGCTATGCTCCCTGAGGAGACATTAAAAAATTCAGGAAAAGGTATAAGAATGGAAACAAAAAGTCACCCTGTCTCCTACTATCTGGTGTATCCACTGGTTACATATATATATATATATTTTTTTTTTTTAGAGAAGATTGTAGGTTTGAGTTACATCTTAATGTTTTCCTTCCAGTCTCTTTTCTTCACATGAATGCATATTTATAGTATATTTTGGAAGAAATGCTGTGTACAAGTGTGATAAGGGTATCTTCTCATGACATTAATGTTAATAGTATTTTAGATGGCTGCACAATAGTCTGTCATTTAAATATATCACCACGATATTCTTATTTTTAGATATTTTATAATATTTGCTGCTATTTTGAGTTACACTGTGATGCATAGGTCTGTTTCTTCGGTTATGTCTTAGCATGATATTTTAGAATTGGATTTAGTGCAAAAAGTACTAAAATTTTAAGGCCCTTGCCAAGTTATTTGCAAGAACATACGTTTCCACCGGAAGAGGTTCAGTTTCCATTAATTTAGTCTTGGTTAATTTGCTCACTTGATGGGTGCAAAATGATTTCTCATTCTTGCTTTAATTTGCTTGTCTTCATTCTTGTATGGTTATTTATTTTTTCTGTAACTTACATTCTTTTTCAAGAAATTAAAATATATACATTTAAAATATAAATTTTTCTTTGAGATTTTTTTCTAATTAATTTATATAATTTTTTTATTCATGAAGACAGTCTTGTCTCTGATAATTATGCATATATTTATATATGTACATATATAATACATATGTACATATATCATACATATAAAGTATGGCTATATATTCATACGTATAGTCATATATATGTTTAAGTTAATGAATCCATGAGTGATGGGCCTTGCTTTATTTGTCTTTACATACCCGGAACCTAGTACAGTTCTTGGCACATAGCTGGCTTCTAATTAATCTTCAAGAGACAGAATAGTATAGAGGTTAAGAGTTTAGACCCTCAACGCAGACTGCCTGGGCTGAAATCTCAGCTCCACTACTTACTAGCTATGAGAATTATTTAACTTCTCTGAATTTCATTTTCTATCTGTAAAATGGGGGTCACAATATATCTGCCTCAGGTCTGTTGTGAGGATTAAATGCATTATTGTATTTGGACAACATTTTCACCCTTTGCATCAGTTAGTTTCTACTGTGTAATAACTCACTCCACAACTTAGTGATGGAAAACAGTAATTATTTATTTAGTAGCTTGGCCATTTTGGTTGGGCTGAGGTAGACAGTTATTCTGGTCTAACCAGGTTTGGCGTCTCTGGCTGGGCTTGCTCAAGCATTTGTGGTCAGCTGTTCTGTTGGCCTGGCACCGGCTGGTCAAGGGTGGCCTTAGTTGGGGTGGCTCATCTCTGCTCCATGTGTTCTCCTATCCTTTGGCTTCTTCATTTGGCAATGTTAGCATGTACTTGATGCATGTTTGCTGCTGTCCTTTCAGCCAGTGTAAGTCACTGGCCAAAGCCAGAGTCAGGGCTAGAGGTATATCCAGGTAGGTGAGACTACAGAGGGGCATGGACAAAGTGGGGCCATGGCTGCAATAAATTTTCTACCCTCTACTAGGTTCTAAACCTCTACTGTCTGTTAGTCTAGTCTCACATTTTACAAAGGACACCAGGGCCCAGTGAGATGAAGTGACTGATGATTCTCTTTCTATAAAAAGAGGTAGGACAGCATCATGGGTAAAAGCTCGGGATGGTGGACTTTACTGCCTGGGCTCAATTTCTGCTTCTGCCACGTAGTACCTATATAACCTTGCCTATGCAGTTACTTAACTCCTGGGAGTCCAGTTTCACCATCTGTAAAATGGGAGAAATAATAATACCTACCTGATTGGTAAAGGATTTAAGATCTGGCCTGACATAGAGAAAATGCGCACTGCGTGCTAGTCATCTTAATCGGAGCCTGAGCTGCACTTTCTCTCTTCCCAGTGGGCAGGTGCCACTTTCAGCTTAAGGCAGAGAAAAGCCAGGGCTTGATAGGCAGGCAGATTGTGAGTCCTAATTCCAACCCTTTAACTCATCAAACCACAGTAGTGTTGACACCTACTCAGTGCTAAGTCCTGGGTGTTAGCAAACTCACAAAGAGCAGATGAGCTCCTGTTTCCACGTGGCTTATATTCTCATAGGAGCGATGGACAACAAACAAATGGACAAGGCAGTTTTAGGCAGATAACAGTAGAGGAATGTGAGATGAAAGTGACTTGCAGACTTGGGGGAGGCAGTCTTAGGGTGGTCGGGGAACTCCTCTTTGAGGAATTGACATTTGAGCAAAAACCTGAATGATGAGGAGGGAAGAAAGCCTTTCAGGCAGTGGAAAGAGCCAGTGGCAAAGCACTGGGGCAGGACATGCTTGGACAGTTAGAGAACAGATGGATGGCCAATGTGGCCTCAGTAAAATGAGCAGATGTGAGCTGACAGGTGGCAGGACCCAGATCAGGTAGGATTTTGTAAGTCAAAGGCTTTTGAACCAATTGGACAGATTCTTTTGAAGTCCACACTCTACTTCGTTCATGTTGTGTGACATTGAGTAAGTTACTCAACCTCTCTGTTCCTCAGTGTCTTCTTTATAAAGAGTGAGGGGGACAAGGCAACCTCCAGAGGTCTTCCAGCTCTGGCAGCAGCAGGCTCCTGCATGCAGCCGACACAACGGTGCAAGTCATGCACTGTACAACTCCACTGGGCACCACTCACAGCAACGCCTGCTGAACGATGTACCTGGAGCATATGACTCAGAGAACTGGTCACCTGGCTCCAATACTGTCCACCTCTGCCCCCATGAGACCCCACTCCTCACTCCCTCCCTTCCCCAAAGAAAAAACCCTGGGTTGACATCACTCAGTCAGGGCATGCATTCTAGATCTGAGCCCTGGTTCAGAGCCACCAGGAAGGACTGTGAGGGAAGCAGATGTCCATCACCATGCTCGAGGAAGTTCCCCCAGGACTTTCCCACACTTTTCCAGCAGAGCCTCAGGGACAGCTGACAGGGTGATGGATGTCAGACAGGGAGGAAATGAGCGCAAAAGCCAAGGGCTAAGTGGCTTGAGATGAACTCAGATGGGATGTGTCTCCCCTGCAGAATGCCACTGCTGAGAGGGAGATAAGCCTGAGAAAAAAGAAAAGCTGCCTAGACTGGAGTCAGAGCCATGCTGTAAGCACATAATGGCCACCATTTGTTGATACATGCTCAGTGCTTTTCCAAGAGCTGTACAAATAGCAACCCATCTAGTCCTCAAAAGCGCCTCTCGTTCAATACAAACACTCTCCTCGTTTTCAGGACGTGTCAGTTAGGAATATGCTCACAGAAAACAGAAAACTCGACTAAGAGATGATTAAACACATAGGGTTTCATTTGTTTTTGTTTGTTTGCACATAGGGATAGGTTAGGAGGTAGGGAGCTTCTGGCATTGGTTTGGCTACAACATGACACCAAGGATCCAGGTTCCTTTTAGCTATTCTCTCTGCCATCCTTACCACTTGTACATCGCTTCATACTTATTGCTTCATAGTTGTAAGATGGCTGCTGTCAGTCCAGCCGTTGCATCCATTACCAGGGCAGAAAGAAAAGGGAAGACACCTGGGCACACCTAGGATTGTCATAATTAGTTTAGATCAATCATGACTCATTGATTGCATCTGGATACATTACCACCCGAAACAAAGTCAGGGTTCCATAAGCAAAGGAGAAGAAAAACGGATACTGAATAGGCATCTAACATCACTCTGTTCCGAGGGTGAGCCATGCCAGGTGTTTGCCACATGGTGTGGTGGAAATGACATGGGATGTCTCCAGGTCTACTCTGCTACTTCCAGGCTCCCTTCAGCTTTCTGAGCCTCAGTTTCCTCACATGAAAAAAGGAAGATAGCAATGCTAGTATCAGTTTAAAGATAACAAGTTAGAGAACATGAACTTCCTTAGTAAAGAATCAAGTGACATGAGCGTCCCAGAAATTCTGTGATCCTCTATGTGTAATACAGCGTCTTTGGGACAGCAGGTCCTTTGGAGGCAGACTCTGACTTCAAGTCCCTCTTCCTGCACTTATTATGTGAGTCATCTTGGTCAAAAAAATTTTTTTCACAGTCTCCTTATTTACAAGACAGAGTTAATAACCAAACCTTCCAGGTAGCGATGTTGTGAGATTAAAGTGAAGACGGGTCGGACTGGGTTCGTTCGCTTGGCGTGGCAGAATAGACAGACACCCCGAAGGAGGCTAGGAAGGAAAAGAGAATTTATTTGCCGGCAGGAGACTGGAGATGTACAATCTCAAATCAGCCTTGCTGAGCCGCAGAAATTCAAATATTTTATACCATTGGGATGCTAATGAATAATTGGGGTGGAGCTGGACACAAGTTCCCTCATTAATAAACATTAAGGGGCTGAACATGGTGGGGTGGGTACCAAACCAGGGTGGGTTACAAGGTTACAATCATTATCAGAGATCAAGACTCTGGGATAGGAAAGTTCAGAGTAGAGCTCAGTCACAAGGGGTTTGATATGGATATCACACAGGAGGGTGGAGGGGCTCTATACAAGGCAGGGGCTCAGCTTTACATAGCATAGGTTCAGTAGAGTGCCTCAATATTTAAGCTATGCTGGGGTTTTCTAGTACTACAAAAGGAGAGACTGCATGAAAGGACCTTGTCCATCACCTGCCATATCAAAGCACTCAACAAACAGTCACTATTATTACAACATGCTGCTGACTCACAGATCTAAAGCTTCCTGCTTAACCCATTGATTCAACTGCTTTCTGGATAACCCACCTGGATGCTCCACAGAATTTGAAGGACAAAGTAAAGCAGGTGACAGACTAGAAACTCAAACCTCTCCTTCCTCTTTCCCGCACACCCCATGCCTAAACTGTCACCAAGCTCCCTCAATCCCATCTCCCTAACATCTCTCCCATCTCTTTCCTGCTTTTCCTCCCCAGAACCATGGCCTCAGTCTTCATCAACCCAGAGGTCTCCCAACATCCTCTGTGCCCAGGGAGGCCCTTTCCACGTGGAGGAGAGAGCCTTTCCAAACACTTACGGTGATTTCCCCCCTCTACCTCCACTTAGAACTGCTCAGTGGCTCCCTCAGCCTACAGGTGAAAGCACAGAGTGCTCACCCTTCTCCATCAGGTGCTGCCATCAGAAATGCCGTTGTTAGACCCCTGCCGCTCCCCTGCATGTGCACCCTGCTCCAGCTGCACCCCCTCCTCTGAACCCATGTTGCCTTCGCCACCAGGGGCCCCACCACCTCATTTGCCCCTCAACTGTCCCATGAAGGACTCAGCTGCAGCACCTCCAAGAAGGCTTCCCTGCTGCCCAGGTTCCTACCCAGGGCGGTACCCCTCCTTCACCGTGCCCCTCCAGCTGTCTTCTTGGCAGTGCTAACCCCGGCCTGGCTCCACCATTAGACAGCAGGCCTCATGAGACCCCGAGCAGGCATGGGATCGCGCTTATTTCTTAGAGCCTCAGCACGCAGGCAGTGCCTGCACACCACAGACACGCACACCTGAAGGCCCTGGCATGCCGTACGTGCTTAACAGCATCACAGCACAGTGTTGTGTCTCCGAGCTGCCAAGCAGAGACCCTGTGTTGGATTTCTCAGCCAGGGGACTAGAGGGAACTTTCAGAGGAGGGCATGGCCTTTCACTGGTCCCAGCTCCAAAACTGCCCAAAGGAGACACTATCATTATTTGTTCCTAAGGAAGCCTTGAAACAGAAGGAAGGTGCCTGAAGCAGAGGGCCAGGGATGCTGACTGTTTAGGCCAGACAAGGAAGGTTCATGCAGGGAGAGTGTGCGGAGAGTAAATGCCCACTTTATCCCAGAGGTGGTCCCGGGAAACGAGGCTGCCCTGAGCAGTCTGTCCCTGAGATAGATGGACTTGAGATCCAGGGGAGGGGATGGGGGTGATCAGCTCGTGCTGGCTCCAGCCTGTTGGAGGGCTGAGTGGTTGATGGCCTCTGCCCCACCAGAGAGGAACTCCAGGAATGAAGCCCCATGCCATGGCCTTCCCAGGATAGGGGCAGTGCACAGGAATGAGGAGTGAATAGCAGATGGACAGCAGGATGCAGATCAGATGTCTGCTATAATCCCTTGGATAAGTTGAGAAAGGCAAAATGATGTACTAGCCCAGTGCTAAGGTGTACGTCCAGAGACTGGAGCCTCTGGCCTGCCCATGTGCCAGCTGTGCCTGGAATCTCAGTGGAACTGCAACTCCTGCTCTACAGCTCAATGGACTCACCCAAGTCACCTGACAAGGAGACGATGATGTACAACGGCCATCCCAGGGAATGGAGAGAGTCTGCAGCTGCAGGCAGGATAATCCCATCTACCTTATCCATGGGATATAAGCCCACTCTCACTTGGAGGTGGAGTGGACATCACCATCCCAGACTCCTCAGGATTGGGGGAAGAGCTATGGACTAGAGTGGACTTACTGGTATTCTGTTGTAGACATAATGTGATTCAAGCAATGGAAGAAATTATAACAGTGAGGTGGAGCCAGTTGCCACTGGACGCTTTGGGGGCAGGGAAGGGAAAAACAGTTGTAATACAGGGGCTTTTTCAGGACTTGGGAATTATCCTGAGTGACATTAAAACCATAGATATAGGCCATTTTATATCAGCATATACCATGCAGAACTGTGTGGGAGAGAGTGTGGTCTACAATGTGAACTATGGTCCATGCTTAGTGGCAAAGCCTCAGGATGTGTAATATCCATTGCAGGTGATGTGCCACACTAATGAAGGATGTTTATGTGGGAGGTTGTGGGAGGTATGGGAGGTGGGGAATATGGGAATCCCTGTAATTTCTGTGTAACATTTATGTAATCTAAGCACCTTTTAAAATATATATATAAAAAATAACATTTATGTAAGCAAATGCACATATATGCATGTATATTTATATATCATTTTACAAATATTGGTTTGTATTGTGAAAAATTTGATTTTTACCCACAATAAAAAATTTTAAAAAATTAAAAAAAAACAAAACTGTAAAGTATATGCAAATCACCTAGGGATATTGTTAAAATGCACATTCTTATTGCTAGCTGTGCGCTGGGGCCCAAGCTTCTGAGTTTTTAACAAGGTCCCAGGTGATGTTGCTACTGGTGGTCCATGGACCACTCTTTGCACAGCAGGGGTCTCGAGTAGACAGAGCCCAGGACTGTGGGCAGAACTTGGGGTGTCGCCCAAAGCTGGGTACTACTTCTCTCACCACTGCCACAGCCTCTCCCTCCACCAGCGCCCCTGCCGCTCCTGCCTACAGCGATGACAAGCATGAGTAGGACTTTGGGTCCTCGCTGTGTTCCAGGTGCCCTTCCAATCCTTGTGCCTTTGTGCCTCTGTTACCTCATTTCACCTTCACCCAAACTTAGGAAGCAGCTCTGCTTATTCCTCCCAGTTAGCAGATGAGGAAACTGGCGCTTGGAGAGGTGAAGACACGTGGATCAGGTCTTCCCGCTGGCAAGCAGTGCAGCCAGAATTTGAACCCCAGCATCTCACGACCAAGGGCTATTAGATTTTCCACATGAGGTCCATCTTCACTCCCCCTTAGTGGACAAATTTGATACCTTGTGTTGAATCTTCTTAACTCACATCTGATTTCAGTCACAGCAGTGGTGGACAGTGGTGGCGGCAACCAGCCTCAAGAGAGATTTTTGTATTTTTTTTTTCTGTGCACAGCCCAGAGTAGAGAGTATGGGTGTGTGTGTGGGGGGGGTGTGCAGAGCTGGGGAAGGAGGGGGAGGAGGGAACAGTTAACATCCCTGGGACAACCCGTAATCAGTGGGTCAATGTGCTAGCCTTCTGCCCTCAGAGGGGAAAGTCTGGAAAGCATTCAGGACACGTTGCAGGCGGCCGACAGAATGAGGACCCATTGCCTTCACTGGCCTTCCTGCACACACACCTTCATGCCAGCTTTCCCACGTCTGGTCTCTTCCTTTCCATTCCCTCACTCACTCCCTCTCAGGACCACCTCCAAAATAAATGAGCTGCACCCAAGTCCCTCTCTCAGGCATTGTATCCTGGGGAACCCAAACACCTAGAACTCTCTGACAGACAGAACCCAAGAGAGTATATAGGGTTGGAGGTGTGGGCAGAGGGCACAGGCTTTGGGAGGGATGAAGGAGAGGGAGGAGGAAAATGAAGATGCACGGAGTTCCTAAGATAGGTCCAGGGCAATCGCTTATCAGCTCATTTAATTCCCAAACAGCCTTGTGGGATAAATTTAACATTCCAATTTACAGGGGAGGAAAATGAGGCTCAGGGAGCTTGACTGTCTTATCTAAGTTACTCAGAGAGTTAGTAATTCAAATGGAGCCCTGTCTTACTCCACACCCCTAGTTCTTTCCTCCAAACCATATCAACTCAAATACTGCTATCCAGCCTTTCGGCTCATACCTCCAATCAACACTCACTGCATTCTGTATTGTAATGTTCATGAGTTTCTCTTCCAGAGAAATGGTGGGTAGTAGAAGGCAGGAATGGGGATTTATCATTGTCTGCCCTCCACAGCCTGAACTTAGTGATAATATTTAAATAACTACTTCAAAATAAACATCACCAAACATCTAAGGTCTTTGAATTGCCCCACATCTAGAGACAAGGACAAGTTATTTAACAAATATTTGTGCAACTTATTTGCTTTTGCTTATTTTTAAAAAATGTGTCTCCTAAAGACACATGTGATGTTTCCTTTGTTTAATTTCTTGGCTTTTTATACAAAACCCAAGGAGGGGAGTGGAAGTAGCTCGAGCGGTTAAGCCCCTGCTTTCCATGTATGTAGTTCTGGGTTTGATCCCCGGTACCTCCTGAAAACAAAACAAATGAAAAAAACCAGTTCTCACTGGGGATCGGATGCAGCTCAGTGGTTGAGTGCCTGCTTCCCACAAATTGGGTTCATTCCCTGGTACCTCTAAAAAAAACAAACCAAAAAACTAGGTAGAGTCCAATAAGGCATGCCGAGAACAAAGCAGCATGACTGCGCTCTGCACTGACCCCTGTGGGGTCTAACAAAGGTACTTCTGACTTTCTTTTGCAGCCATTGCTCCCATGGGTTGATATTAGCTGAAGTTCTGAAGGGAAAGAAACAGTGGAAATAAGATCGAGGGAGAAACTGTAGTCATTTAGGTCTCACAGCACCCCTCCTTTCTCATAAAGCTCCAAAATTGTAAAAATTGAGTTTAGAATAGAATTTTGTTTCACATGAAAGGGCTTGTGGGCAGAATAAATCTCTCCTCCCCACCTCTAATCCAATCCCACCTTCCCTGTGGTGGTGAGGGTCCCAGTCAGCCCAACAGACAGGGACTGATTTATGGCATAAAGCACAATGGTTAAGAGTCCTGCGTTCCCAGATCAGGCATGGTCCAGGAGAGAAGCACAGGGCAGGAGACTGGCTGGGTTTCAGGCCAGCTCGACCACTAACTGGCAGTGTGCCCTTGAATGAGGCGCTTCTCCCCACCCAGAGGCCCAATTGTCCCATCTGTAAAAGGGGCTCGTCAAGGCATCAAGCACTTCAGTCTTACTCTATTTCAATGAACTGAAGACCGGCTCTTTCTATTTCTTATGGTGTTTGTTTGTTTTGGCATTTTAGCATCTCCAAAATAGGACACATCTCATAATCCCTGGAATCTAAGACTGCTTAAAATACGGGATTGAAGAAACAATCCATGCTCAGGACAAATGGGTGAAAGCAGAGCCCCCAACCTAGAGCTTATAAGCTGGTTGATAACTTATTTCAATGACTCATAAACTGTTTAATGCCCCACATGATGGTATTTCCTAGAAGTGAGTTGAACTTGTAGGAGCACAAAAAGCCCAGGCTTTGTGGGAGAATCATAGGGTCAGAGGTCAGGGTTGAACTCAAGGTCAGGACTAGGGTGAGGTGAGCAGGGCGCCTAGGGTGCAAAATTTAAGGGGGTGCTCACACTTAGGGTCACACAAGCCCTAGGGCTGGCCTGGTTGCTGTGAGGCCCTACTCGGGCCCACCAGCTGGGGGTTTCAGGCAACTCACCATGTTCCCTGAATTACAAAATGGGGCGGGGGGGTGTCTAGATAACCCCAAAGGTCTCTTTTTTAGCAATCTGTTGTGATTTTACACCGTCTTTGTCACTAGACAGGAAGCTGTTAGAGGGCCAGGCCAACGCTGGCTCACCCCTATCCTTCTGCCCCAATGGACAGTTAGTGGCACGTAGTAGGTGCTAACTATGCTTTTTGTAGAGTAATTGTAGCAATTGCTTTGTTACTGAGAGCATTGCAAACAGTAGATCCGAGCTTGCTGGGGAATCAGAGAGACCTGAGTGCAAACCTCAGGACCAACACTCACCAGCTGAGCACCTTTAAGTAACTTGCTGGAACTGTCTCTTTGCTTCAATGTCCTCATGTCTAAAGTGGGGGATATACTAGTCTCTACCACAAAGAGTTATTTTGAGGGTTCTGTAGGGCCTTGGAAATAAACTTCTTAATGAGGTGCCTACTGCGGAGAAAGCACATGCTCAAGGTTAATTGTTGTGGATATTACTATTTTGTCTCTTCTCTGCCTGTAAGAGGCAGAGAAGAGAGAACATTGTGGATAGTTCACAATCTAGACAATGCTGTATGCTCTGCTCCAGAGTATTTTCAAGAGAAATCATTTTTCTATCTGGGATCCTGGTCCAGTTTCCATAGAGACACTGCCAAAGCCTTTCTCATTCCTTGCTAAGAATCCCACTCTTAGCCCCAAAACAAAAACCTTGAAAGTGGAGACATATCCCAAGGAACCAACCTCGATTAGCCCACTGGTCTGCACATCTTCATACCTGAAAGCACAAGGATGCACCAAGAGTAATCTCAGTGTGGTTCAACACAAAAAAATCATATAACATAGTACACCACGTTACCAAAATGAAGGGGAAAAAAATACTTGATCATCTCAATTGACAGGAAAAAGGCATCTGACAAAATCAGTGTTTTTTCTTAATAAAAACATTTAAAAATAGGGAAAGAAGGAAATATTCCAATGATAAAGGGTGTATATGAAAAACTCACAGGTAACATTATACTCAATGGTGAAAGACTGAAAGCTTTCTCTCTAAGATCTGGAACAAGAAAAGAATGCCCACTGTCATCACTGTTATTCAACATTGTACTGGGAGTTCTAGCCAGAGCAATTAAGCAAGAAAAAGAAATAAAAGGAATCCAGGGAAGTGGGTGTAGCTCAGTGATTAAGTGTCTGCTTCCCTTGCAGGAGGTCCCGGGTTCAATCCTTGGTACCTCACCTAAAAAAAAAAAAAAA
>JAQZBX010085613.1:0-13108 GCA_029593785.1 Cabassous unicinctus
CCACTTTATCTAATAGCTTATTTCTTCTTCTTGTTAAATATTTTTGCTGATTTTCCCACTATGCCCATACTTGATAAATATTTGTTGTTTGATTTGAATTTCATGATTGCTGTAACTAATTCTATTCCAGTGTGCCAGATGCTCTCCCTATTAGCATTCATTAGCAAAACTGAGTCATGAATCATTCCAGCAGCACAAGCAAATGGTATACAAACTGCTTAAGAAAAAACCCAGATATTTCATTTAAGAAAAAAGAAATGTACTTATACTTTTAATAAAGTTATAAACTACAAATTTGCCTGAATTTCTAAATATTGTGTCATTGTAAATGGAGAGATAAATTAACATGGTTCTTTTAGTTATTTACATATCCAGATATTTCAACTAAGTTTTACCTAAGTGAAATCTGGACCAAAAGTTAGCTCATTAGCTGCACTAGAATCAGTTGAGAAGTTTTGTGTCTTTAAATACAACACAGATGCCCAGGCATCTGGATTTCAATCCCCTAAAAATTCTGATTCAGTTCTTTCTAGAGTGGGCCTAAGCTATCTTTATTATTTTTTAAAAGTACCAAGGTGATTACAATGTACAAATAGGCTTGGGTTCTTAAGACTGACAGAATATTATATAACACTTGTGATCAATTTCTGAATGAGTCAGCATACAGACTTTCAAAGCAGGAACCACATTTTCCCTTCATTTTATTACTCACTGGGTTAATATAATGCTACGCTCACTATCAGGGCTTAATCAATGTTAGTTCTCATTTACTACACTCAGAAATATTTTCTCAATAATATCTTGGCCAGTTCCGTATAAGACTAAGAAAAACATCTCCATAATATTCTCATATTTTTGTTTGAGAAATGGAGTTGTAAAGAAATATTCTGTTTGGGAACTTTTTGAGTACCCCTAAAGTCTTAAGAGCCTCCTAATTTACCAAACAGATGCCATGTAACTGTGTCCAATCTGATGGTAAATACTTTAAAAATAAATTGAAGATTGAGAAAAGGAAGGTACAAAGCAGGAAAGGGTGTTTTGCAATGCAGCCTTGTATCAAAAGCTATGGTCAGTAAACTTGGACACTGGGGCTGAACTGATAGATCTGAGTGAGAATGTCTGCTGTGTTCTGGTGAGCTTTGACATGAAGTCATCAAAGGCAAAGCTAAGATTAAATCTCTTTAAATCGGGGTGTGAAATTGGATCAACTCCTGCCACCAACTGGGGTGTGTTATTCAGTGACATGCTTAAAATACTCAATAAAATGGCCCATAAATTTTATCTCAGTAATTCACATTACTCTGTGTGGATCACAGAAAACTGAACTGTAAAGGTGGATTTCATTATTGTGCTTCCAGATTTCGTGCAGATTGATTCAAGTGAGTCTGTGTGACAGTTTGAATTCGGTGACTCCAAAAAAAATGATTATGTTTTTGAACTAAACCATTCCTGTGGGTTTAAATTCCTTTTGATTGGACTACATCAGTGAGGTGTGACTCAGGTTGCATCTCCGCCCCCTTGCTGGGTCTGACATAAATGGAGACACACAGAGAGAGACACACGGGGAAAGGAAGCCGCCATTTTCTATCCTGCCACGTAAGAGGGGACTCCATCGCTAGCAGCCAAAGCTGAAGCACGAAGCCCCCGGGAGGCTGGGCCCACCGAGCAGCTCAGGGCCTCGGCCATGAGCCCTGCCCTACGCCTGATGACCACATGCAGGGCGCCAGGAGCACCAGTGGCTGCCTTTGGTGAGAAAGCATCTCTGATGGTGCCTTGATTTGGACATTTCACGGCCTGGGAACTGTAAGCTTTTACCTTAAATAAAATCTCCATTATAAAAGCCAACCCATTTCTGGGTCTTTGCCTCGGCAGCCCTGTGGTAAACTCAGTCTGTAGAGGCATAACTGACTCAGTCATTTATTCAAAACCATTCACTGACAACCCACGTTGAGCCAGGAACTAAGCTAAGAATAGAAGAAACTACGATAAGCATTGAAGATAACTCTTTCATGGTTACCCAACTACAGAAGAAACAGATGCATCAATGCTAATCATTCATCAAGCGATGAAAGAGGAATGTAAAGGCATCACATTATCACAAATACTGAACAGCGAGGTGCGCTGGGGGGGTTGCTGAGGAAGGCAATGAGGAGGGAGGCAGAGCAGCTGGTCTGTGAGGCACGTGTGGGGAGATGGCCAGGATGTGCTTTAAGAGGCACTGGAACTGGGATGGGATTTTTGATGACGGAGTCAATCTCTTTAAATGTGACTGGTTTGTTAAGTTCCTGTATTTCTTGTATCATCAGTGTAGGTTGTTTGTGCATTTCTAGGAATTTATCCATTTCATCTAGGTTGTATAGTTTGTTGACATATAGTTTCTTGTAATAGCCTCATTTTTTATTTCTGTGGGGTCAGTCATAGCTTATCCCCTTTCATTTCTGATTGTATTTATTTTCATCTTCTTTTTCTCTTTGTTAGTCTAGCTTGGGATTTGTCAATTTTATTGATCTTCTCAAATAACCAGGTTTTGGTTTTGTTGATTTTCTCTATTTTGTTGTTGTTGTTGTTCTCAATTTCATTCCTTTCTTCTCTAATCTTTATTATTTCTTTCACTCTCCTTGCTTTGGGTTTGGTTTGCTGTTCTCTTTCTAGTTCCTCTAGTTTTTCAGTTAAATCTTTGAGTTTAGCTCTTTCTTCTTTTTTAATATAGGCATTTAGGGCTATAAATTTCCCTCTCAAGAATGCCTTTACTGTATCCATAAGTTTTGATAAGTTGTGTTCTCGTTTTCATTTGTCTTGATATATTTACTGATTTCACTTGCAATTTCTTCTTTGACCCACTGATTATTTAGGGGTATGTTGTTTAGCCTCCACACATTTGTGAATTTGCCTCTTTCCTGTCTATTATTGATTTCCAGTTTCATTCCATTATGATCTGAGAAGGTGCTTTGTATAATTTCAATCTTTTTATATTTACTGAGAGCTGCATTGTGCCCTAACATGTGGTCTATCCTGGAGAAAGATCCATGGGCACTTGAAGAGAATGTATAACCTGCTGAGTTTGGATGCATTGTTCTGTATATGTCTGTTAGGTCTCACTCATTTATCATATTGTTTAAGTTCTCTGTTTCTTTGTTGAGCTCCTGTCTAATTGTTCTATCTAATAATGTGAGTGGTGTGTTGAAGTCTGCAATGATTCTTGTAGAGATATCTATTTCTCCCTTCAGTTTTGCCAGAGCTTGTCTCATGTGTTTTGGGGCACTCTGGTTAGGTACATAGATATTTATGACTGTTATATCTTCCTGGTGAATTGTCCCTTTTATTAATATATAATGGCTTTCTGTATCTAACTTTTTTGCATTTAAAGTCTGTTTTGTCTGATATTACTATAGCTAACCCTGCTCTTTTTTGGTTACTATTTGAGTGGAATATCTTTTTCCAACCTTTCATTTTCACCTGGCTTGTATCCCTGGGTCTAAGGTGGGTCTCTTGTAAGCAGCATTTAGATGGCTCATGTTTTTTTATCCATTCTGTCAGCTTATGCCTTTCTATTGGGGAGTTTAATCCATTCCCATTCAATGATATTACTATAAATGCATTATTTATTTCCACCATTTTATTCTTTGGTTTTCATATGTCATATCATATTTTTGCCTGTCTTTTTACTCTTGGTTATGCTTTCTGCTATTCTTTCTTCTATACTCTCCTCCAAGCTTCTCCCTCCTGTCTTTTTCTTTCAGGGTCTAAGGCTTCCGTTAATATTTCCTGCAAAGGTAGGTTCTTTTTTACAAACTCTCTTAGTTTGTGACTATTTTAAACTCACCTTCATATTTGAAGGACAATTTTGCTGGATACAGAACTCTCGGCTGGCAGTTTTGCTCTTTCAGTCTCCTAATTATATCATACCATTACTCTCTTCTTGCCTCCATGGTTTCTGATAAGAAATCTGAGCTAAGTCTTACTGTGCGTCCCTTGTATGTGATAGTTTGCTTCTCCCTTGCTGCTCTCAGAATTTTCTCTTTATATTTGACATTCTGAGTAGCATATGTCTTGGAGTAGGTCTATTCAAATTTATTACAATTGGGTACGGTACACCTCTTGGACATGTAAGTTCATTTCTTTCATGAGAGTTGGGAAATTTTCAGCTATTATTTCCTCAAATACTTTTTCTTCCCTTTTCCCCAACTCTTCTCCTTCTGGAACTCCCATGACATGTATGTGGTTGCATTTTGTGTCATCATTCAACTCCCTGAGCCCCTGCACAATTTTTTCCATTCTTTTCTTCCTCTGAACTTTTCTTTCTTCAACTTCAGCTCTTCTGTCTTCAGTATTACTTGTTCTTTCTTCTATCATTTCGAGTCTGCTGTTGTATGCCTCTAATGTTTTTTGATCCCACCTATTGTGTCTTTCATGAGCTCTCTTACTTTTCTATCAGGATTTCAAATTCTTCTTTGTGCTCATTCAATGTTTTCTTGATATTGTTTATCTCTTTAGCCATATTTTCAACTCATTAATTTGATTTTGGAAATTTGTGTTCATCTCATTGTTTAGTTTTCTCAAATCCTGCATCTCTTCTGGGGCTTTGATATATTCCTTTTCTTGAGCCATGTCTTCTATTTTTTAGTATGGTTTGCAATTTCTTGCTGATGTCTAGGCATCTGATTAGGATGGTAGTTTACTCAGATGTTCAATTTCTTTCTCTTTTGTAGGGATTTAGTGGTGGGAGGCTGTGTGTTACTGCTGCTCTTTGATTCTTAGTTCCACCTGGATCATTAGGATTGTCCCTGTTAGTTACTCAAAACCGGACTCTGGACCCACTAATAGGTTGCAGACCCGCTTCTGAGGGCATTGGGGGGGAGGCTATAAAGGCTGGGAAAAGCCCCTCTTACTTATTTACTTTTAATAGTCTCACATGTACCTCCTTGGTCTGCCAGCAGACAGCCCTCACAGTTCAGTGCCTGGTCAGAGTGTGTTTTGAGTTTTGCTGTCACTATTCCCCTCCTTTGTTCCTCTCTCTTCTGGGCAGTGTCCAGCCTTCACCTGATGTCCTAAACCCTAGAAGATCTTTTTCCAGGCCATTTCAGCCTGTCCTCTAGCAATTTTTCTGGGAGAGAAAAGAGTCCCATGTCTTTCTAGTCCACTGTCTTCCCGGAAGTCTCCCACACAGTGCTCTCTAATTGATTTTTACAACATGCCAATAGTGAATTCAGACATCCAAACTTACCTACTGGCTAAGAAAACAATCTTCTATTTAGTGGCATTTGGGGGGGTTCGTCCACCAGATGCCATCTGAAAATGAGCATTTCCTAGCACCCTCCTGGATGAACCAATACAAATGCCTAAATGTTGAAATCAATATGTGCTCCTGTAAGGGATCTTTAACCCTCTCCTATGAAGACATCCATGAGGATTCATTTGTTACATTATATTTCAAAAGTCTGAAAAGAAAGGATAATGCAGAGTAAAGTTAGGTGAGAGAGAGAGAGAGTGGGAGGTGTGTGTGTATGTATGCGTGTGTGTGTGTTGAAGAAAGAATTGGACAAAACCCAGAAGGAGCATAGCACAATTAAAAGCCCTCAGGAGTGAGGGTAGAGAATAACGATGCCAGAATTCAGGTCACATTGCAATTAGCCAAGTTATTGTGGTAAGTATTTGTAGAGAGAATGAGACAAATCACAAGTGATTTTTATTTGGTTTCAAAATACATATGATACATCGGTAACATATATACCTTCCCAATTATGTGATAGGTTAATCTTGAAGTGTATGTCATCCAACAAGACAAAATTTAACAAGAATTCAAAATATCTCTAATGCATGACACAAATATTCTCTACTCAAGCAATAATTCAGTGGACTGTATTTGTGTGACTCATATTTGTACATGTAGTGAATGACAATACTCATTTTGGTAATAGGTGCTCTTATATTTGTTGTGTGGCTTTTTTTGCCCTCTTTTTCCATTAGTCTGTAAGAGCTTTAAAGAAAAGGAGCCTGTCTAGTATTTCCTTTGTACCTCCCCTAACAACCTGGTTCAGATATTATTTACTGTCGGTGCTCAAAAAATAACAACTTACCGATTTTTGTGCTGCTTAAGATTATAATTTTTCTTAGAGAAACCAGTTTTTTAAACGAATGTATGAGTAACTAGGTAAGGGATGGAATGGGACATTAATTCACACAACAAATATTGTGTAAGGAAAACACAGGATACCCAGGAAAATAAGAGTTCATCTCTGTCCTTAAGGTACTTATAGCCTCGTAGAGGAAACAGAGATGGAATCAGATGTGGGCAAAAAGCGTTATGAGGTGCAGTGTTGGAAGTAAGTACAGGGTACCATGCAGACACAGGAAATTTCCAATTCTGGCAAGCTCACATCTCTTTTTGACAGTTACGGGCATCATCTGTTAGAGTCCAGAAAGGAAGAAAGAAAAATTTTAAGCTGAATGAAAGCCATTCTCCAATTTTTATAGGAAATGCACATCACATTGAAAGAAGGAAGACAAAAACAATGCATCCAAGGGTTAGCAAGACTTAGAAATACAGATGAGGTAGATGAAAGACCAAGTAAAAGGATTCATGGTTATACAGCCAGTTCCCATTTTTATATTATTAAATAATTGATGATTACATGTGGCATCTAAGCTAAAATAAACTTTAATTTACAGCTACATACCATCTGTACTACTTACTATTTTTATTACGGCAATCACTTTGAAGGAGGCTTTTAATTTTAAAAGAAATGTCATGTCTACTTTTAGAAATTTTTTTCTACAAAAAAAGGCCATAGACTAGAAGAAAGCACAGAAGCACAGGTGGCTAAATAAGATTTTCAATTAAAAGAAATAAGCTAAAATTCCCTAACATTTCCTTAAAACATCTTATTCTGTCAGGACAAATCGAACAAGTGTATGTATTGCTCATGCATACAAATAATGTATTTGTGGTATAATGACTCAGATGTGCTGTTTGGCTACATTTAACTTTTGTATTTCTGTTCACTGCCTGGAAATATTATTTTTGGCCATACTGACAATCATTCATGAATAAAAAGAGATGAACATATTTGGAAGAAGACAAGAATAAAAGATTTCTACTGTGGAACAAAAGTTTTTTTATTAGAACAGTCTAATAGATAGAAAACTGGCCATGTATGGATAAAATTACATGCTGAAGCAGTGGTCAAGATAAACAGTTTCATTAATTTTACTCTTTATGCACCTCTGAAGATAACAGAATGGTAAGAAACACTGTGTGCAAGTTATGTGCATAGCTGGGTCAGAAGTCAGTTAAATAGGAGGAAAAGTGGTGCTTTAAATCCGCCTGCACCACGTGAGTGACAATCATGTGCAATCCACAAACACGCCAAGAACCAGAAACCCTCCTCTTCTCTTCAGATGGCCAGACTCAGAATATGGTTTAGACTGGTCCCAGGACTGTCTGTGGTTCTTCCACAGTTTTTCTAGAGGTGACTGTCTGGATCTACCCCAGTCTGAAGAACACACCTGATGTTCACACTTAACTTGAGTGGTGCGGAATTCTCAAGGAAACTCCCCAAACACTCGCTCTCACAATTCACAGAACTAAATCAGACTTGTCTTGTGGTAAAGCACACAGGCTCTAGAATCCTGGTTTTGGGCAAGTTATTTAATTTCTCTGTGCCCAAATCCCCTTGCCTACAAAATGAGAGTTATAATAGTACCTACTTCATAAGGTTATCATGAAGATTAAATAAAACAGTGCATGTAAAACTACTTAGCAAAATTCATATTATACATATATATTTATCTAGTGTATATTTTGTCTGTATGTGTATATTTATGTAAATATATATTTACTTATGTGTACATTTATATGTTTTCAGCTTTTCACTGAGGTATCCACCCCATGTTGTTCTTATCTTACAAATGTTATGTGCAAAACATATTCTGACATTTCCTTGTTCTCCATTCTATGCTTCCCTTTACCAAATGAGCACAACTAATGTAACCAGAAGGAGAGAAAAAACAACTGCACATCCTAGCAACTGTCAATTTTTTTATCCATGTCAGTTCTTCTGACATTTCCTCCAATGCTTGCAAAAACAAAAAGAAAAATAATAACTCCTTGGGCAAAAAGCTGATAATGTACTTTTTCCATCAGCAGTCAGAACTCAGACATCTGGGCCAACTCGTAGGAGCAGCTTCAGATGTGCTTTCAGGAAGCAGAAACAAGCCCACATAGCTTTCTGGGTGGAGAAGATCCTTTCTTCCATGCATACTGATTCAGTTCAAAGGCAATTCCAACTCTAATCCAGAACAGAAGAAAGTTTCTTAGAGGAGAATCTAAACGTGATTAAGGGTGTGGAGGTGGCGTGAAAGTGGGGGTGGGAGGGAAGGAGGTAATAATCAGAAGCAGGAAGTTTATTCTTGCATGTGTTCTAACACCTTCCTAGAGAATAATCACCTCTTGTGGATCAGAGATGAAGAAATGGAAACATGAGTCGCTGTGCTGAATGGGAAAGCTGAATGGAGCTGAACTTCGGGTCTCCGAATCTCGCATTCAGTCCACCTGTCTCCCTGCAGCCACCTCTTCCATCCTCAAAGCAGGTGGTATTTTCAGGAAGGTGCTGGTGTTTTGCCTATAGGCCCAGCCTCCTGGAAACTGGATGTCTTGGGAATAACTGTTGGCTACAAATCTAAGCCCCTCCAGAGCAGCTGGGATGTAAGAGCCCCAGCCCCTGCCGGAGCATCATGTCCTGCATCAGGAAGGTACTCTCGGAGACAGAAGAGGGCCCGGCCATTTCAGGAGCAGAGAGGCTGGGAGGAACAATTTTAAATGCTGCACAACCAGTGTCACACAAATTGCCGCCCAGCTGTGCCCCAGGAAGGCATGTTCCCTGGGTTCCTTGCTAGGGTTGCTAGGTAGAGGAGGCTGCAGAGATTTCAAAAAATAAGTCAAGAGAAAGAGCTGCTGGCCTGAAAGTGCTGAGATCATAAGGCCAGAAAATATGGCAATCTTTCTGCAGAGTTTAACACAGGTAGGAGAAAGTATTTCTCCTCTTCTTCTGCCCAGCAGTTATCGTGACATCAACCTGAAAAGCTGGACTGATTCTATCTGGAAGGATGACATCAGCGCAACCAGCAGAGGATACACTTCATGGAACCGGGGGAAGGAGAGGCAACGGCACAGCACTTCCTGGAGCTGGTGCTGTACCAGTGTGGTCAGGACCTGCCTGAAGAAGCACAAGTCAGGAAAGGGTAGGAGGTCGAGTCAAGTCACTTGCCCCTCAGAGGGTGACAATGCAGCTCAGGGAGCTACAGGCAGGATCGGAGCCATAGTGCAAGGATAGGGTAAGGGCAAGAACAAGGAGGGCCCAGGCTGATGGCAGGAATGATCCAAGGCCCTTTCTGGGCAAACAAGCGACTCGAGGCTCCACTGCCCAGTGAGACTTCAGAACAGGGAAAAACGAGGGAGGTGGAGGGGAAGGGAGGTCAGACTTAGGCTCAGTCTCAGGTACGCAGGGATCCAAGACAGTTCAAATTAAACATCAGATTCAAAGAGCCTGTTGCCGTGATGTCTGGGGTTTGTTTCAAAACAATTGCAGGGAGGTTCGGGATGTATAGAGAAAACAAAACTGGCTCTTTAACGCCACACTAAGAGAATGAAAAGCTACTTTTGATTCATTTCATAATGAATGGCATGGACAATGGCTAGGAGTTGAACATGATGCTCATCTATGAGGAGAACCTGCTAATATTGTTAGTGAAGAAGGAAACTGCAACTTATTCCTGTCATTCCAAGCTTGCCTCTCAATTTAAATCTAAATAAGAATAGGGGGACATTGGAGAAAGAGGGGTGTGGTGGAGGAGCCCATCTGTACGCAGAGCTTGAGAGCAGAATCAAATGATGTGACCAGCAGCAGTTTCTTTTCCAACAAAACAATTTTTAAATAAAGAACCATTCTATCCTTGCAGGCCCAGCCTCACGTTTATGGCTTGTGGTGCCAAAATTCTATTTATATGCTCTTATGAGAGCCCTGCGGGAGTCAGAACAGCGGTACGATGCTAACTGTACTGACGGGAAAGCGAGGCCCGGTGAGGTGGAAAGAACTTACCCCAGACACAGCAGCCCGAGGAAGTGAAAGACCCAGTCAAGACTCTGGGCCTAGGGCTACAGACCCAAATCCAGGTCCCCTTCCCTAGGCCAGGCTACTCGGCCCATTTCCTGGGTTTCCTCCCGCTGTCGGCTTGGTATCCTATCCTTGTACTTTGCCCAGCTTTGCAAATACAGCTTTGCAGCCTTGTGGTCTTCCAGAATAGCAAGCTACTTTTAAGAACCAAGTGTTTTCTGCTATTTTTCTTGGTGTCATACCATTATTCCAGCACTTCAACCATCTAAACTCTGAATTGGGTACATTCAGGGAGATACACACTGCACTTAAATTTCATATCACACGAAGGTGTACTGGGCCAGAAAGCATTCTGAAGACACCACTTCCCTTCTAAAACCTTTTAAAATGTCACTTGCGTGTATTCTTTGCAATGTCCTAAATTATTAGTAAGGCTGACCATATTTTTCTTATAATATTTTTATTTCCCCCAGTTTAGGCCCAATCAATTTCCAGAGGTCCTTGATGGAATTCGAATGAGAGTGTGGCTGGGAATGAAGTAAGATGTGCCGGAGCGATCAAGGAGGCGAGGGGGGAAAAGATGAAGAGGTTTAGAAGAGTGGTTCTTCCTCCTTTGCTCCTGCGAGGACCAAATCCATTTTCTTAGAAACAGACCGTCCTCCAGAGGGTGACTTATTTTACCTTCTTCCCCAATTTAGCCTTTCCAGAGTTAGGCTGGCAGGGCAGAAGAACCTTAGTCCTTGGCCTAGCTCTCTCTCAGGTGCATTATTTTCTGAGGATAAAGTGTAGAAGATGATGGCATCATATTGTACCTTTTAATAAAAACACTGCTAAGACAGAAAAATGAATTTTAAAAAATTTTTAAAGAAAAAACAAACAGCACTAGGAACACAAGAATTAGTGCGAGTATTTCAGTATTATGGAATATAAATATGACCAGTATCTCCTTTTGGCTCCAATATCACCGTTACTAAACCTGACTGCTTGAAATTACCGAGCCAACTACTGCAGCCCCTCTCTCGGCCGCCCCTCGTGCCAGGCCTCTCTCCAGTGCTGTCAAATCCGCCCTCTGATGAGCCTTATCACAGCTCCCAATTCTCAGCAGCTCTCTGCTCATCCCAACTGCCGTGAAGTGGACACCACTCCACCAGAAAATGCTCCTGCTCTGGGTGAAGCTTGGATTTTGGTATTATTACCCTCATGCTGGATTCTGGCTACCATAGATTAAAAGGAGGGGAGTATAATGAAGTGAATTTTTGCCAGAACAATGCAAATGCCCACCAATAAGGGAATGGTTAATTAAATCATGGTATATCCATGCAGTGTAATTGTAAGTCATTAAAAGCGTGGAGTACATTTACATCAAAATTAAATAGGGAGGGAAGCAGATGTGGCTCCACCAGTTGGGCACCCACCTACCACATAGGAGGTCCTGGGTTCAGATCCCGGTGCCTCCTAAAGAAGACGAGCAGATGCCGCACCCGCCGCAATGAGACAGACACTACACCCACTGCAACGAGCTGGACACCACACCCACCACAATGAGCAGACGCCTAAACGAGCAGATGCCACAAGCCAGCAGATGCTGCAGCCCACGGGGAGCAGATGTGGCTCAGGCTGTTGGGCACTTGCCTCCCATGTGGGAGGTCCCAAGTTTGTTCCTGGTGCCTCCTGGAGAAGGCAAGCAAACAATGAGCAAACAGATGAGAGAACCATATGGGGGAGGCAGGGATAAATAAAAAAATAAAAATAAAAATAAATTTTTTAAGTAAAGATGGATTGTTAAAGGGAAAAAGGCAAGTCTGAAAATATTTATTGTATGAGCCCATTTATGTAACTAAAACTCCATAACCAGTATCTATCTGTTTTTCTTCCATCCAGCTAACTAGTTATCTTTGTGTCTATATGAAAATGCACATTACGAAGTCTGGATAATTTATAGGACTGCCTAACAGAATGCTTAAATGCACATAAATTTTAGCATCAGTCCTGTCGTTTAGCACACAAAGCAGACAGATTTAGTATTCAATTTTTGAAAGTGTAAAAATAAATTTAGAAGCAAAATGTGAAGTAAATCCAAAATACCTTTTGGCAGGGGGAAAGCCGGCTGCCTGCCCAACGAAGGCAGCAGGGCCCACCTACAGGAAGCCAGCTAAGCTCTGAGGTGCCTCTAAAATGATGAAGCAAACCACCCACCCCTAAGAAGGCAGTTCTTCTCAGAATCGACGGGACGCACAGCGTTCGCCGCACGGATGGGAGCAGTAACGGCTTTCATCTTTTGCTGTCGGTCAGCCCATCACTGCGTCATAGTCAGTGAAGCCAGTGGTGCTCTCACACCTGTTTCATACCCATTATTTCTCTCTCTTTTTTAGAGTCAGTGAGAGTTCTTTCATCTCTGCTGAGGGAAAATAAGAACCAGGCTGGGGTGCTCACTGTCTATTAGCAGCAGCTTCTGCTGGCAGAGAAGTGGGCAGAAGTCTTCTCTTTTTGTTAGCTGCTGCTGCCAGCAGGCTAAAAGGACAGCCCACGCACCCTGGCTGAAGGAGAATTCACCCTGAAAGTTCAACTGAGGTGCCGCAACAGAAAACATCTAACAGATTTTAATATCCATGACATTCATGTTCATTGTAAGTATGTGGTCATGAACTCGGTTTTCTGATCTTCTCGATGACTGTCAAGAGAGCACCTTTTCCCTGGTAAATTCTTCTCTCCATCCATCTCTTCCCCTTTCTCCCTCCTCCCTCCTCCTCTTTCCCTCTCTCTCTTGCTCTTGCTGATTTTAAAATACACCCAGCCTTCACTCTGTGTCTCAGGTGTTTGTTTTGCAAATAATGGTTCTATGTACAGCAAAGATAAGTTATGCAACTTTACTTTTTGGTATATCCTTGGGTCTGCTCCTTAAAAATCAAGACAGAAAAAGTTTTAAATGTTGCTATTCTCATACTTGATATGACTGTATACCTGGAAAACCCAGGACAATTAACCCAAAAGCCATT
>JAQZBX010085614.1:0-13118 GCA_029593785.1 Cabassous unicinctus
CCCCCACACCGTCTGACATGAACATCCTTCATTAGTGTGGCACATTCATTGCAATGAAAAAAGCATCCTGGGTTTCTCCATTAAGCATGGACCATAGTTCACACTCTCCCACACAGTTCTGCATGTCAGGTGATGATATAAAATGGCCTAAAACTGTCATTGCAACATCACTCAGGACAATTCCCAGTCCCAAAAAAGCCCCCATATTACAACTGTTTTCCCTCTACTTGCCCCAAGAGCTTCCAGTGATCACTAGTCCACATCAATGTTGTAATTTCTTACATTGCTAGAATCACAATATGTCTATAATGGAATACCAGTAAATCCAGTGTTTTCCATAGCTCTTCCTCCAATCCCAAGGATTCTGGGATGGTGACAACCACTCTAACTCCAATCGAGAGGGGGCTTATATCCCATGGGGAAGATGGATGGGACTATCCTGCCTGCAGCTGCAGACTTTCTCCATTCCCTGAGATGACCATTTTCTGTCATCATCTCCCTGCCAGTTGTCCTGGGTGAGTCCAATGAGCTGTAGAGTAGGTGTTGCAACTCCACCCAGGTTCCAGGCCCAGCTGGCACATGGACAGCCCAAAGACTTGAGTCTCTGTATGTACACCTACAAACTGCAGCACCAAGTATAGGTTTAAAAAGAAGGGACAGGTGAGCCATGTGCAGGAAAGACATAATTGAGTCCAAATCTGTCACTCTCAGGAACACAAACTCCAAAGTAGGACCCACTCTCAAGGCACCAAACTCTGGAGATATCCACCCTTCACTGTAGAACCTGGGTGTCTCCAGAGCCTTCAGGAGCCCCCTATTTGGGGTAGTATCCACTTTGTAGGTCTATGAGATCCTACTGTGATGTGCATAAGCGTTACCTCTGGTACTATGTCTTGACTCACTTTGAAGTCTCTTAGCCATACCAACTCATTTGTCTTTAACTTTTTCCCCTTTTTCTTGAGGACTTTTTTAGGTTGCATTGCTAGTTGGTGTTTGGTAGCAATCCCTTGGTGCCAGGGATGCTCATCCCTAGGAGTCATGTCCCTTGCTGGGGGGGAGACAATGCCTTCATATGCTGAGTTTGGGTTGGAGAGAGGCCACATTTGAGCCACAAGGAGGCTCTCAGGAGGTAACCTTTAGGCATCCAATACCAATAGGCTAAGTTCCAATTTCAAAAGTAAAAACTCATAAGCCTAGTCATCAATATCAAAAGCCCATCAGCGGATCATTCTCCTTCACCAGTCACTGCCCCTGCACTTGGGAGATTGTTGCTGCTCCCATAGAGAATGTGGCAGAGCCCTCCAGCATGGGAATTCAGTATTCTCTCAGTTATTGTGGAGTCTCCACCCACTTTGACAATGTCCTGTGAATATTTAAACATTTTTACAAACATTATATGTATGCTCAGATGAACTTCCTCCCAAGCATCCCCCATCACTGACACCCCCACCAGCCATCTTCCCCCATCCCATGGAATTGTCCTGAATGACATTACAATGACAGATACAGGACATTACATATCTTTCCATAACCTACGCAATTGTGCTGGAAAGAGTGTAAACTACAATGTAAACTATAATCCATCGTTAGCGGCAATGCTGCAAAATGTTTTCATCCATTGTAACAAATGTACCCCATTAATGAAGGATGTTGATAATGTGGGAAAATGAGGGAGATGTAGGGAGTAGGGCATATGGACATCCCCTATATTTTTATGCAACATTTATGTAATCTAAGCATCTTTTAAAAAATAAAAATAAAAAATATATTTAAAAAATATATATTAGAAACAAACAAACAAAAAAAAAGTGAGTGGATGAATGAGGAATTGCTGGAGTTCAAGTATGGGCTACCTTGAGAGACAAAATTTCCTTGGGTTAAATCTTAGGGACACCCACATTGCTTGGGTCTTATCTACAGAAATCCAGTCAGATTTCCATTATGAATTTCAGAAAACAATATTCTTAGGTTTCCACGAGTGGAGGGGAAAAATGACAATTTTGAAATAAAACAAAAGCAGTCTACTCTAGTCCACAGTGGTGTGGGATGTTGTTGGAGGTGTGGGAGGTGGGGAACATGGGAATCCCTGTAATTTCTGAGTAATATTTAGGTAATCTAAGCACCTTAAAAAAAAAAAAATATATATATATATATATATAACAAATAACATTTATGTAAACAAATGCACATATATGCATAAGTATTTTTATATCATTTTACAAATATTGGTATGTACTATGAAAAATTTGATTTTTACCCACAATAAAAAAATAAATTAAAAAAAAAAAGCAGTCCATTATCATTAACAATTTCCTGCCCAATTTTATCACAGCTTAACCAAAGAGGGTTTTTCCAGATTAACCTGATTGGGGAAATGGAAATATAAGATTTCTCTTGTTCCATCTCCACACCAACAGTTTCTGTGGCCAATCTTTAATTTTAGGCATTCAAATGGTATTTGCATTTATATAATGACTAATCATGTCCAGCATCTATTCATGTATTATTTGCTAAGTTTATTTTACCCTTGATGAATTATCTGTTGAAAACATTGATTCATTTTTAATTGGGTTGTACAATTTTTGTTGTGCTCATTTTTATTGGGTTGTTCATTTTTTTCTTGTTCATATGTAATACATGTTTATATAATCTAAGTAGTAGTTCTTTGATGACTATGTGGTTTTCAAATATATTCTTCTGGGGCATAACTTATTTTTTTCCTTCTATTTACAATCTCATTCTTGTAGCAACAGTTTTCACCTTTTAAAAATTGATTTATCATGACTTTTCTGGCTTATAGTTTTGTATTGACTCTAACATTTCCTTGTCTATTCCAAGGACCTAATGATTTTCTTCTATGTTTCACTGTAAAAAATGCATATTTTATATTTTATGTAGAAATCTATGATCCATTTTGAGTTAATGTATGTATAGTGTGTGTGGTACAGGACAATGTTAATTTTCTGTGTGTATGTATGTCCAATTGTTTCATCAACATTTGTTGAAAACACTATCATTTCCTCAAAGGATTACTTATATTCCTTTGCTAAGATTTAGTAGATCATGTATGTGCAGATCTAATTGTGAACTCTCTAGTGGGTTTGACTAATTTAATTGGCCATCTTTTTGAAATTACCACAATTATTTGATTACTGTTGGTTTATGCAATGCCTTGAAATCAAGAAGTGTAATTTTTCTTATTTATTTTCATAAATTTGTGGGGGTTGCCCTAGATGCTTTAAATTTCCCTAAAAATATTATAATTAGGTTTTAAAATTCTAAAAAAAAAAAAACTCAGTATGTAGTTATTACAAGTGACATCTGAAAAACAGTTGAGTTGGATTAAAGATGAGGGAGCAGAGGGCAGCAGCTGTACTCATCCTCCAGAAGTGGAGGGAAGACTGGTAGGCTTATTAAGCATAGGGGAACTATCATGGATTTGAGGCAAACAGAGTGGATAGCTAGTCAGGGATTTGCCTAGTTAGGCCCCAGGGAAGTGGTAAGAACACAAGGTGGCCAGAGTGGGCACATAGCATGAAGGGGCTTACCTGTATGCCTGTGACCTGATAAGGAAGTCCATGGATTTTGTTTAGTATTTTGTTCAATTTTTTCTTTCCTCTTTAAGGTATCCATGGAGTTAGGGCACCACAGAGCAATAGGCAGGTGCAGATGGTTGACATGCAGGAACCTAACCAGACACCAGTGGCTTGAGGGTTAAGCCCAGATTTTTTTCTCTCTCTCTTTTTCCCAGTACTCAGGGAGCACCAGGGCCATGGAGCAATAGGTGGGCATGTGCAACTGAGAAGGATGATCCTAACTGGATACTAGTTGCTTAAGAGTGTTACCTGACTTCTCTTCCTTCCTTCCTTCCTTCTTTCCTTCCTTCCTTCCTTCCTTCCTTCCTTCCTTCCTTCCTTCCTTCCTTCCTTCCTTCCTTCCTTCCTTCCTTCTTTCCTTGTATCCTTCCATCTTTTTACTTTCTTTTTTCTTTTTCTTTTCACCCTTTTTCCACTTTGCATTTCCTTTTCCCCCTCTTTTATCTTTCTTTTTCCTTTATTTTATTCAGTTTAAGACAGGCAAATTTAAATATTTGGAATAATTGGAACTAAGTGTCAAAGAAGAACATTAACATAAATAAAAATAAAAATAAAACACCAGGCAAGAGGAAACTATCCAACAAAATAAACTCATCAAGATGAAAAGATGCTTGATATCAGAAAAAAAATACAAACCATGGTAAGAAATAGAAGGTATGGCACAGTCAAAATAACAACCTAAAAAGGCAAAGGAGATGTAGAATTTCAAACAACTAATCAAAGATTTCCAAAGAAATCTTCAAAAAAAAGGGAGATGAAGGAAAAAATGAAGGATATTAAGAAGAACTTGGTGAGCATACAGAAGAAATTTTAAGCATATATTAAAAAAAGAAATCTTATGTTAATGAAAGATATAATAAAAGAAATAAAATTACAGTAGAATCAAACAACAGCAGATTCAAAGAGGAAGAAGAAACAATGGGTGAATTAGAAGATAGAATATAAGCAAATGCACAGATAGAACAGATGCAGAGAAACATGGAAAAAATGAACAGGTACTCAGGGAATTGAATGAAAACATGAAAAGTGCAAACATACACATTATGGGTATCCCAGAGTGAGACTAGAAAGGCAAGGGTGTAGAGGAAGTGCTTGAAGAAATAATGGCTGAATTTTTTCCAATTTTATGAGGGACATGGATGTACACATCCACAAAGGTCATCATACTCAAAACAGAGAAATACTAACAGATCTTTTTTTAAGAAACATACTAATCAGATTGTCAAATTCCAAAGATAAAGAGAGAATCCTGAAAGCAGTAAGAGAAAGGAGATAAATCACATATAAAGGATGCTCTATAAGATTAAGTGCTGATTTCTCATCTGAAACCATGGAGGCAAAAAGGCAGTGGTATAACATTGCTATGGTCCTGAAAGAGGAAAGAAAATGACAGCTAATATTCTGTATTCAACAAAATTATCTTTCAAAGTGAGGGAAAGATGAAAATACTCACAAAAAAAACAGAAATGGCCAGTTCATCAACAATAAACCTGCCCTTCAAAAAATACTAAAGGGAGATCTGCAGGTTGAAAGGAAAAGACAGGAGAAGGAGGTTTAGTTTTGAGTTTAGAAAGGAAGATTATTATAAAGTATAGCAAAAAGGGACAAAAGAGAAGTAAAAATAAGATATAACGTACCTAAGCCTAAAGCTAAAATGGCTGAAGTAAGTACTGAATTTACTGCAATGACATTGAATGTTAAGGGATTAAAGACCACAGTTAAGAGAAAGATGGGGAAAATGTATTAAAAAATGATCTATATGCTATGCACAAAAGATTCACATTCGACCAAAGGACACAAATAGGTGCAAGTGAAGGTTTTAAAAAGATTTTTCTATACAAAGCATACCAAAAAAAAAAAAAAAAAAAAAAAAAAAAAGGCCTGGGGTAGCTATTCTAATATTGGACATAATAGACTTTAAATGTAAAATTGTTGTAAGAGACAAGGAAGGACTCTATATTCTAATAAAAGGGGCAATCTAACAGAAGAAATACCACTCATAAATATTTATGCAACTAACCAGGATGTCCCAAAATATATGAGGCAATAACTAGCAAAATTGAAGGAAGAAATAGACACCCCTACAGTCATATTCAGACACTTCAATACACCACTTTCAGCATTAGACAGGACATCTAGACAGAGGCTCAATAAAGAAACAGATCAAGAATAAAACATTAAAGGAAGTTGACCTAATGAATCATATGTAACATAGCATCTTCAAACTGCAGGATATACACCCTTCAAGAGCAATTATGGATCATTCTCCAGGATAGATCATATATTAGTTCATAGAATTAGTCTCAGTGAATTTAGAAACATTGAAATTATACAAAGCACTGTCTCTGACCATGAGGGAATGAAGCTAGAAATCAATAATGGGCAGAGAACTAGAAAATTCACAAATGTATGGAATTTAAACAATAGGCTATAACAATCAGTGGGTCGAGGATTAAATTGCGTGAGAAATTAGTAAATATTTTGAGGCAAATGAAAATGGGAACACAACATATCAAAATTTATGGGAAGTAATTAAGTCGGTACAGAGAAGAAAAGTTATAGCCCTCAATGCATACATTAAAAAAGAAAAATGAGCTAAAATCAAAGCCCTAACTGCTCATCTGGAGGAACTAGGAAAAGAACAGCAATCTAATTCCAAAGCAAGAAGAAGGAAATAAATAACAAGGAGTGGAGCAGAATTAAATGAAATTGAGAAAAAAGAGAAAGAATTAACAAAACCAAAAAATGTTTTTTTGAGAAGATTCATAAAATTGACAAACCCTTAGCCAGACTAAGAAAAAAAAGAGAGAACATGCAAATAAAATCAGAAATGTGAGAGGGGACATCATTAGTGACCCCACAGAAATAAAAAGGCTAATAAGAGGATACTCTGAAAAATTGTATGCCAACAAGTTGGACAACTTGGGTAAAATAGACATATTTCTAGAAACACACAAACAACCTATCTTGATGAAAAAAGTAATAGAAGACATCCACAGACCAATTATAAGTAATAAGATTGAATCAGTCATCAAAAGCTTCCGAAAATATAAAGGCCCTGGACCAGATGGCTACACACATGAATTCTACATATCATTTCAAAAAGAAGTAGTACCATTCTACTCAAACTCTTCAAAAAATTGAAGAGGAGTGAACATTACCTAACTCATTCTCTGAAGTCAACATCACCCTAGTACGAAAGCCACATAAAGATGTCACAAGAAAAGAATGTTATCAACCAATCTGTAATGAAAATAGATGAAAAAAATCCTCAAAAATATTTGCAAACTGAATTCAACAACATATAAAATGAATTATACAACAAGATCAAGTGGGTTTTATCCCACATATGCAAAGATATTTCACTATAAGAGGAGCGAATATTGTAATACACTACATTAACATATTGAGGGCGAAAAATCAAATGAAGATCTCTAGCAATGCAGAAAAGATATCTGGCAAAATTCAGTATCCATTCTCAATAAAAACACATCAAGTGATAGAAATAGAAGGAATTTTGCTCAACATGACACATTTAACAAAAATACCAGGACACATAGTAAAATATTATTTTTCACACTATTAGATGAAAGAGATAGTCTAAGAGACATTTAGTAAAATCAAAATTTTATAGAAAAGTTGATAATTAGAAAGGATACAATGAACTATAATTATGATTGATTTTAAATATATAGGATATATTATGATAATTAACCAAAGGTTCTCTCAGGTCTTTAAGAATACTAAAATAGTCTAGAAGTGTCTAAATGTTCCCTATCAATGGATAAATAGGGACACCTATAGGCTTGAGGAAATAAGAAAAAGGATAAAATTGGAAGTTTGACCAAGACAAAAATTCATTAAGAACTGGTTCACTCACAGCTTACTTTGGCCTCCATTTTTTGCCTTAGCGACCTCCACCTGCCCCAAAACTTCTTTTTTTTTTTCATTTATTTTTATTTTTAAAGAAGCTTTATAGTACATAAATGTTACATAAAAAATATAGTGGATTCCCAAATACCCCATTCCCTTCACCTCCAACATTTCCCACATTAACAATACCCTTCACTAGTGTGGTACTTTTGGTACAATTGATGAAAACATATTGAAGCACTGCTACTAATTATGGACTATCTTTTCCATTATACTTTACACTCTGTCTCACACAAGTTTGTAGGTTATGACAAAATATTTAATGTCTTGTATCCATCATTGCAATGTCATGCAAGAAAATTTCAATACCCTGAAAATGCACCCATTTTACAACGATTCTCCCCTCTCCCATCACTCAGAACCTCTGGTGGCCACTGCATTTTTAACAATGATAAGAGTTCATCCATTGCTCGAATAATAAATCTATAGTAGAATAATAATAAGTCTACTTTAGTCCATTGTTCATTCCCCAATCTTCAGGATTTAGGGATGGTGATGCATTTCTGCTTCTCATTGAGAGGGAGCTTAGAATCCATGGGGCAGATGGATGGCACTATCTTGCTGGCAGTTGCAGACACTCTCTGTTCCTTGTTATAGGTGTTGTCCATTGCCATCTCCTTGTTAGTTGTCCTGGGTGAGTCCAATGAACTGGAGAGTAGGTTGCAACTCTGCTGAAATTCAGGGCTCGACTGGCACATGGATGGACCAAAGATTTAAGTCTCTGGGACATACATTTATCAAGTATAGTGCTAATTATGAGTTCAAATAAATGGGGCAGAAGAGCTATGTGTAGGAAACCTATAAATGAGTCTAACTCTGTTACAATGGGGAACATAAATTCCAAAATAAGGCCCATTAACAGGGTGCTGAATTCCTGAGCTGTCTGTCCTGCTTATAGTTTCTGGATATCTCTAGAGCCCTCAGGAACCCTGCTATTTGAGGCACTGTTTACTGTGGCAGTCAGTGAGATCCTGCTAAGACTTGCATAAGTGTAAGCCCTGGAATGACCTTCTGACTCACTTTGAAATCTGACTTTTAGTCTACTCTCAGCCTGATGATTTCTGACCATGTAGCAGCTTAAATAATATACTTGTGTAATATGTGAGTTTTCAAGCTAAGTTATGGTATTGTAAAAAAAATTATTATGGTGTACTTTAAATTTCTAAAAAATAAATTAAATGTTAGAATATTGTAAACTGCATGTTTATGACCTAAAATTGTTCTTAAATTTGCTATGCTTACACATAAGCTTAGCAAGTCAATTAATCAAGCTCATCATACATTGATTTGACATTTTGTTCAATGCCAAGCATTGGGTTACATGTTGGAAAATGAATTCCAGAAAGGACTACTAGAAAATAGATGATTTCAGTTCAAAAGATTTTGGATATGGGCCTAATAAATAGTTTCATCATATTTTCAACCATTAAATTGTATGGGACCTTTAAATACTAATCAAAAATAATTATAATAAAGCATTGAGTATTTAACACAAAGCATTCTCTCTGACGGATAGGTCTTTTCCTGTATGCGCCTCAAAACTCAGAGTCTCCATGTTAAATGGTGAACTTAACTGATAAATGTTGTATGTGTTCTAACTGCTCCACCAACCATCAATTCAATTCCTATCTCTCTCCCTATCCTGAAGCCTCACAATTTCCTGAGACACAACAATATAGAAAGTAGATCAATAAATAAACCTATAATAGCCACTAAATGTTCAAGTGAAAAAAAAGAGCTACATGTCTCTCACTTTAAATAAGAAATCTAGAAATGATTAAGCTTACTAAGGAAGGCATATTGAAAGCTGAGATGGGCCAAAATCTTTTACCAAAGTGATGTGAATGCAAAGGAAAAGTTCTAGATAGAAATTAACAGTGCTATTCCAGTGAACACATGAATGATAAGAAAGTAAAACAGTCTTATTGCTGATATAAAGAAAATTTTAATGTTCTGGATAGATGATCAAAGCACCCATAACATTCCCTGACTCTGAAGGCTAACCCATAGAAAGTCCATAACTTTCTTCAATTCTATGAACGCTAAGACAGGTGAAGCAAGTGCAGAAAAAAAGTTTGAAGCTAGCAGATATTGGTTCATGAGATTTAAGGAAAGAAACCAAGTCTATAATATAAAATGTACCAGATGAAGCAGCCTTAAATTGGAAGAAGATATCATGGAGGATTTTGATGGAGAGAGAGTAGTTATTGCTTGGCTTCAAAGCTTCAAAGGACAGTTTGATACTCTTATTAGGGGCTAATGTACCTGGTGACTTTAAGATGAACCAATATTCATTTACCATTCTGTAAATCCTAGGGCCCTTAAGAATTAAGTTAAATCTACTCTGCCTGTGCTCTATTATTGGAACAACAAAGCCTGGGTGACAGCACATGTGTTTACAGTATGACTTGCTGAATATTTCAAGCCATTCTTGAGGCATACTGTTCAGAAAGAAGAATCCTTTTAAATGTTACTGCTTATTGGCAATGGAATTGGTCATCCAGTAGGTCTCATGGCTATGTACAATGAGATTGATGCTGTTATCATGCCTGAAAATACAGTATCCATTCTGCATCCCTTGGATTAGGAGTAATTTTTACTTTCCAGGCTTTTCATTTAACAAATACATTTTGGATGACTCTAGCTGCCCCAGACAGTGATTCCTCTGATGGATCAGGGCAATGAAAATTAAAAACCTTCTGGAAAAGAGTCACAATTCTAAGAAAGCAATCACATTTGTGTCATGGGAGGAGGTCATATATCAATATTTGCAGCAGTTTGGAAGAAGTTGATTCCTATCCTCATGGATTATCTTGAGGGGTTCAAGACTTCAGTGGAGGAAATAACTGCAGATGTAGTGAAAATAGGAAGTGAAATCGAAATAGAAATGTAGCACAAAGATGTGAATGTTTGGCTGCAAACTCATGATAATACTTCAATGGAATGGATGAGGAGTTGCTTCTTAAGGATGAGCAAACAATGTGGTTTCTTGAGATGGAAACTACTCTTGATGAAGATATTGTGAATATTGTTGAAACGACACCAAAGAATTTAGAATATTACATAAACTCAGTTTATAAATCAGTGACAACAAAAAATGCACAAACATGCACTATAGGCATCCCAGAGGGAGAAGAGAAGGAAAAAGGAACAGGAGGAGTGTTGAAGGAAACAATGGCTAAAAACTTCCCAACCCTATTGAGGGAGATGGATGTACAAGTCCAGGAAGCACAGCACACCCCAAACAGTATAAATTCTAAAAGGCCTACTCCAAGATATACACTTGTCAAAATGTCCAAAGCTCAAGACAAAGAGAAAATACTCAAGGCAGCAAGAGAAAAGAGAACCATCATATACCAGGGATGCTCAGGAAGATTAGGTGCTGATTTCTCATCTGAAACCATGGAGGCAAGAAGAAAGTGGTATGACATAGTCAAGGTACTCAAAGAAAAACCTTCCAGCCATGAATTCTCTATCCAGCAAAACTGGCAATCAAAATGATGGAGAGTTCAAAATAATCACAGATAAACAGATTAAGACAGTATGCCAATAAGAAACCTGCCCTTCAAGAAATGCTAAAAGAAGTTCTACATTTTGAAAGGAAAAACCAGAAGAGAAAGGGGTGGAGGAGACTGTAAGAACAACTAAAAAGACAAAAACAGAAATAAAATCAATATATGACATACATAAATGCAAAGAAAATATGGCTGATGTAAGAAATTCCTTGAGAGTAAGAACACTGAATGTTAATGGATTAAATGCACCAGTCAAGAGACACAATTTGGCAGAATGGATAAGGAAATACGACCCATCCTTATGTTGCCTACAAGAAGCCCACCTTAGACCCAGGGATTCAAGGAAACTGAAAGTGAATGGCTGGAAAACAATTTTACAAGCAAACAATAACCAAAAAAAAAGGCGGGAGTAGCTATCCTAATATCAGACAAAATAGACTTTAAATGAAAAACTATTGCAAGAGACAAAGATGGACACTATAAATTAGTAAAAGGGGTAATTTTTCAAGAAGCAAGAACAATCATAAACATTTATGCACCTAATCAGGGTGCCTCAAAATACATGAGGCAAACACTGGAAAAGCTAAGTGGAGACATAAATGCGTCTACAATTTGAATGGGGGACTTTAATACAACATTATCACCATTAGACAGAACATCTAGACAGAGAATCAATAAAGAAACAAAGACTTTGAATAATACATTAGAGGAGCTGGACCTAACACACATATACAGAATGCTACAACCAAATACAGCATGATATATATTCTTCTTGAGAGCACATGTATCATACTTCAAGATAGACCACATGCTAGGCCACAGAACAACTCTGAATGAATTCAGAAAGATTGAGATTATACAAGGTAATTTCTCTGACCACTGGGGAATGAAGTTGAAAATCTCTAAGGGCCAGAGAAACAGATTCGGCACAAACATATGGAAGTTAAACAACAAACTCTTAAACAAAAAGTGGGTCAAGGAGGAAATCTCGAAAGAACTCAGTAACTACCTTGAAACAAATGAAAATGGCAACACAACATATCAAAATCTGTGGGATGCAGCCAAAGCTGTACTGAGATGAAAATTCAGAGACATAAAATGTATATATCAAAAAAAGAAGAAAGAAATAAAATTGAAGACCTAAATGCACACGTGGAAGAATTGGAAAAACAACAACAAACTAACCCCAAAGGAAGTGGAAAAAAGGGAATAACAAAGATTAGAGCAGAACTAAATGAAATAGAAAATAAGAAAGAACTAGAAAAATTAAACAAAACCAAAAGCTGGTTCTTCAAGAAGATCAGTAAAAGTAACAAAGTATTAGCCAGACTAACAAAGAAAGAGAAAGCAGATTCAAATACACAATATAAAGATGAGGAAGGGGATATAACTACTGACCCCACAGAAATAAAGAGTATCCTAAGAGAATATTTTGAAAAATTATATGCCAACAAGAATGGTAATTTAGAGGAAATGGTCAAATTCGTAGAAATTCACAAGCAGCCTACATTGGTGGAAGAAGAAATTGATGAACTCAACAGTCAAATTACAAGTAAAGAGATAGACTTGGTCATCAAAAACCTCCTAACAAAGAAAAGCCCAGGACCAGATGGCTTCACAGGTGAATTCTACCAAACATTCTGGAAAGAGCTAACACCAATCCTGCTTAAGCTACTGCAAAAAATAGAAATAGAAGGAACATTGGCCAACACATTCTATGATGCCAATATTACACTAATACCAAAGCCAAACAAAGATGCCATAAGAAAGGAAAATTACAGACCAATATCTCTACTGAACCTAGATGATAAAATCCTCAACAAAATACTTGCTAATCACATTCAACAACATATCAAAAGATTTATACACCAGGATCACGTGGGCTTCATCCCGGGTATGCAAGGAAGGTTCAACATAAGAAAATCAAACATAATACACCACATAAACAGATTGAAAGAAAAAAATCTCATGATCATCTCTATAGATGCAGAAAAAGCATTCAACAAAATACAGCACTCTTTGTGGATAAAACCACTGCAAAAGATAGGTATAGATGGAAACTTTCTTAACATGA